>SEYY01022182.1:40000-52500 GCA_009176605.1 Armadillidium nasatum | reverse complement strand
TATTTATATATATATATATATATATATATATATATATATATATATTTATATATTTATATATTTATATTTTATATTTTATATTTTTATTATTATTATTATTATTATTATTATTATTATTATTATATTATTATTATTATTATTAATTAAAGAAATTTAATAAATTATTATTAAAATATTTAAATTGAAAATATATAATTCATTTACTTTTTATTTAAAGAAATAATATATATACACATTTGGTGAAGCTACTTAATATGGTCCGGCCAATTGGCTTACAAACCCATGTTAAAGTATAGGCTTAAAAAAAAAACTTTCAGAATAATATTAATTAATACTATAATAATAATAATATATAATAATAATAATAATAATAATAATAATAATAATAATAATAATCTTTCTTTCAAAATCATGAGTATTCTCCTATTTGAAGAGTTTTTATTTTTATTTTTTTCCTTTTATTGGGGTTTAAAATGTGTAGTATATGTATAATAATAAATAGTTTTCATCATTTAGAAGAGCACATTCCATCATGGGATGTCGTGTTGCTAAAGAAAATGGAAATTTCTTTTTATTCTTGGAAATTCCTTGAAAGTTATATGTTTCCCTTCAAACCTAAGAGTTGAGTGACAAAAAGGATGGATCATATTCAAACAACCTATTAGGAAAATTAATTGCTTGGTGAAACTTGTTGGGTAATTTACCCTAAGGAAATTCAGAAATATATGATTTTAAAAATATCTGTATTAAGTCAGATAGAAGCACTGTATTCACTTTGTTTACATACTTCTTACTCAAGTATTTCACTGCATCTAATAGAAGCAAAATTACATCCCATTTAGTATGATTTATATGAATTTTATGCCCAATTAACAGGGGAAGGAGTCTAAGGAGGCACTAAGCCTTCATAGCAGTTTGTTTAATTTTAAAAAATCTTAATTCTTCTGCATATTTGCTTTGTCATTGCCTATGTATGAAAAATATACAATTCTCTCATTCAAATCTTCCAAAGTAAACTACTTGCTATTAACGGCAAAGCTAATGAATTCATTAAGAACATATGGTATGATTACTTCAAACCATTGTCATTGGGTAAACAATTGATAATATGGTAGTATCTTGAATTGATAAATATAAATTTGAATGAAAGACCATAGAGCTTACAGTTTGCCTCAATTACTCGCCTATTATAAGATGTTCTCATTATGCAACCTTCATAAAGGACAAACTTTCTTTCTTCCTTGGTTGTAATACTTTTTCTACAAGGAAGATGAGAATTAAGTGAATCAAATGCACCAATAAGATGAACAGCCAAATTATCTGTAGTTATGAATGATAAAATCCCCTTAAAAATGTTTACATCACATTATTTTTTATTATTTTTATTCCTTAAATTTCTAAATATTTTAAATCATTTAATAACGGGGCAAGAATTTCATTTAAATGGGTTTTAATTAATCCTGAATTTCATATCAAAACAACTTAATATTTAAGATATTGAAACAAAACATGGCCATTTTAAATCTGTTTTACATTACTTCCTAAAGGATTTTCTAGTGTTTTCAGAACCAGAAGGCAGGATTTGTAAGTTTAAATAATCTGAAAATAAAGTATTATCTTAGTATTTTTTGTCCCGTCTCTGATTTTCTTATCTTTGGACTTATGGCACAAACTAATTTCAGAGATATAATAATAATAATTTAAGAAAGAAGTTAGTATTTCTAATAATTGGAACATATTGTACACTATGTAAGTTAGAAATCTGACGAAACTCGTAACAGATTGGAGGTACAATAAGTGAGTTTGAATAAACATAATTTCAAAAACATGTTTCTTTTCATAATCTCAAATAACTGCTCATTATATCTCTCTTTACTATCAGTTTTCCATATCTCTCTGTATTCATCAAAGAATTTTATCAGAATTCTTTCTATAATTCGAGCAAAACATTTCAAAGTTAAAAACCAGCTTTTCCCGAGTGTTTTACAGACTTTTTTAAGATTTAATGCAAACTTAAATACTTCAAAAAATCAAAATCTAATGCACTTACAAAGGCATCATTCTGATCAAAAGGCTCACTACAACTGTGATTTAAATGAATAATATCTAATATATTTAAAATGGAAATGCTCCTTTTCTTGAAAAATTTTATGCAATACTTATTATAGAATATTATATGCTTTGCTTTTAAATGGACGTGAAAGCATTTCACATTTTGATAAGTATTTTTTTGCAATTATATATACTGCATGTCATTTTTTTCCCCATTACAGAATGCTCATGAAACCGTCTATAATGCGAGCATAATAAGTCAAATGGAAAATATGATTATGGACAAACGGTGCATGAAAATACTTTGTCATTCATTTTTTTTTTATTCAAGTGAAGTATATATATATATATATATATATATATATATATATATATATATATATATATATATATATATATATATATATATATATATATATATATATATATATATTATATAATATATATATATATATATATATATATATATATATATATATATATATATATATATATATATATATATATATATATATATAATATATATATATATATATATATATATATATATATATATATATATATATATATATATATATATATATATATATATATATATATATATATAATATATATATATATAATATAATATATATATATATATATATATATATATATATATATATATATATATATATATATATATATATATATATATATATATATATATATATATATATATATATATATATATATATATATATATATATATATATATATATATATTATATATATATATATATATATATATATATATATATATATATATATAATATATATATATATATATATATATATATATATATATATATATATATATATATATATATATATATATATATATATATATTATATATATATACCATATATATATATATATATATATAATATATATATATATATATATATATATATATATTATATATATATATATATATATATATATATATATATATATATATAATATATATATAAATAATATATATATATATATATATATATATATATATATATTATATTTATATATTTTTATAATTTATATATATATATATATAGTTACTTTTTTAAAATCCGATATCTAATCTTTTATTACTGGCATAATAAAGTATTAATCAATCAATCAATAATTATAATCAATTATTGATTGGTAAACTTTTTTTAGTAAGACTTATATTTTTGTGAGATCTATTTCTGTTAATAAATGTGTATCCGTAAATATGAAAATTAAACATCTAAACTCTGAAGTTACAAAACTAATATAAAAATTCTATTGCAACAAACCTATGTGCATGAAGATTTAAGGTAAGTTTCATTTCTAAAAACTATAGGTTTGTAAATATGCCTTTGAGTTATGAGGAGTAGTATCGTTAGTATCAAAATTTGATACTAACGTAGCTGTTATCATTTACTGATATTAAAAAACTTATCAAAAAATTAGTTTAACTTTTGCTGTAAAATTATTCTGGAATGCTTAAGTGTTTCGAAGATCGGAAGAAATGGCATAATAGTTCGAAGCTGATTAGGAATTATTTTAAAAAAAAAAAAAAAAAAAAAAGATATTCAGAACAGATAAGTTGAGTTGGGATATGTTACATCACATTATATATGAAATTGTATTACAACTATTATAATTATTTAAAGCAAATTGAAAATTCCATTACTTGGAAGATTATATGATCAATGGGAAGGATATTTTTCTAGTTCGGGATTACCCTCAAAACGTCGACAAGGAAAATAGTCGACATGTCAAAAGGCCGACACGCCACTAACGAAATTTTGTCACTGGTCCAAAACACAGACAACTTGTTTTGGTAAGGTCAACAGGCCGACTACATTTTTCTTCAACTCGTCCAAATCATCGATATCTATTCATCGATAGATATATATCATCAACACTCACGGGTCGGGGGTACGGGGGGAGCCCCGTAGACAAATGTTCGTGTGCCATGAATTTACTAAAATATTTAAAAAAATTAAAATAACATTTTTATAATTATTATAATAATGAAAATATAGAAAAACCTTACATATCGAATCTGTCAATATAAAATAAGTACAATGCTGGTCAAATAGTCGACAGCTCAAACTGAAAAGTTTGATAAGTATTTTTTCAAAAGTGTCGATAGTTTGACCTGTCGACGATTTGGGTTTAGCTTCTTCTAGTTTTGTGTGTTTCAGAAGATTATTGCTAGAGAGAGAGAGAGAGAGAGAGAGAGAGAGAGAGAGAGAGAGAGAGAGAGAGAGAGAGAGAGTGGAGAGAAGAGAGAGAGAGAGAGAGAGAGAGAGAGAGAGAGAGAGAGAGAGAGAGAGAGAGAGAGAGAGAGAGAGAGAGAGAGAGAGAGAGAGAGATTTTCAAAGGACTTCAGAACCAGACTGAAATATTTTGAGATGGAGTCAAAGCCAAAGTCAAAGCGGAATCAAAAATCTTTACTATGAAATCAAGTTTTTAAGCTAGAGCTTCGCAATTTTAAAATAGGGCTGGAGTCTCAACTCGGCAAATGTGAAAACTAATTATTTTAAAATAGAGTCAAAGTCAGAAACTGTCAAAAACTCCAGGAATCACAAATATTTCCCCAATTACTTTCAACATTGTCTTATATACTAAATATGTGGCTTTAAGCACATTTTTTCTTAGACCTGCCAAGGCTAGGTCAAATCTCTTGATTTCTTTAGAAAATAGGCCTGGTTCGATAAGTACAATCTTAAAATTTGAAATTATGAAATTGGGTGACAGCTATTTATTTAATGTTTTAATCAAAATTTACTGCTCGTAATAAACAGAAGAGTATGGCTTAAAATTACAATCAGAATAATATCAATTGTCTCAATAATATTCAAGCCTAAACCGAAAGTTTACAATGATAAATAAGGTCAATTCAATTTTAAAAGAAATGGACTACATTGATAAAAGTAATTTCAGTTTACAAAATCTTTATAAATAGAATGTAATAGGCTACTTACTTTTTGAAAGGATCCATGTCCCTACAACACAAGTAAACGACAAGGGAAACATAAAATTAACATTCACATCTGAAATATCAATTAACAACACATTATTCCCAAAAAATCGTCAAAAAAATAACACATGGAATTATTAACTCCTTGCTCCATGGTGAATTCCATATCCTTTCTAGATGTATATGTTACGCATATTAACAACATATTCAAAATATCTGTTTGTAGAAAACCTACTTCTTCCCTTCGTACTACAAACTATTTTAGCATAATACACCTTAAGTTTATTCTATCAGGTCTAAAATCTAGAATCTATATAACATTAAAAATTTGCTCTGACATTTATTTCATAAAGAGATGGTATTTACTAAAATTATTTTCCATTTTAATTTATTCCCTAAGTTCCAAGTGGAAAAAGTATTAACGAGTTTCTCGCTGATATCTTTAGAGCTATTCATCAATTTCCAATTGTTCCTAAGCAAAAAATATATCTAAAACTTTTGTATTTAGTATCTCTTACATTCCAACGTATCAAAAATATTCTTACTATACTTGAAGCTACATTCCTCCAGTGCCAGTTTATTCTTATAAATTATAACTCCCTCTCAATTCACACTTTCTTCAGACACAAAGAATCTATCTCAATGCTTCTCAGATCCTCTTTAATTTATTTATTTAAGTATGCTAGGTGTAATGCGGTGTATGTAGGCCAAACTGGTCTACAATTAAGTGTTAGGATTGATAAGCATTGAGGAGTTTCCTTCAGAACTGACCTTCATCTTTCCTCTCCTGAACACTCTGCGATAAGAGACCATGGAAATACCCAACCTTTTTCTTCTTCATATATATATATATATATATATATATATATATATATATATATATATATATATATATATATATATATATATATATATATAATATATATATATATATATATATATATAATATATATATATATATATATATATATATATATATATATATATATATATATATATATATATATATATATATATATATATATATATATATTATATATATATATATATATATATATATATATATATATATATATATATATATATATATATATATATATATATATATTAGTGCTGTCTTACAATGTCATGGACAAATTTCAACATTTAATTTTTCCTCTCAGTTTCTTATTTTAGATAAGAATCTTCCATTGTTGTCCGCAAGAAATTACGTACGTTATCAGTTCCGAGACAAGCAACGTTTAATGCCTACAAATATTGCGTGCAAAAATGCAGAGAAATTAGATTGAAGCAGAGATGAGGAGATAAAGCTGGCTGAGAGAGAGAGAGAGAGAGAGAGAGAGAGAGAGAGAGAGAGAGAGAGAGAGAGAGAGAGAGAGAGAGAGAGATTGGAATAATTTGCAAAACATGAAAAATCTTTGCCAAAAAACTTTACATTTGGAAATGTGACAAGTCAGCAACTGTTTCGCATCGAATGTAAAACGCGAACGACAAATGATGATGATTTAGTTTCCCTTCTTTACATTTATTTTATAAAAATCTTTTTCGAGTTGCGAAAGTTTCTCCACTTAAAGAGAAACTTTGTAGCATTTCGAAAAAAAATCTTCTAGAAAAGCTGACTAAACACTTATAACGTTAGAAAGAGATTGATTTAAGTTTAATGGAAAATCGATAGAAGAAGAAAACTTTTTTTTAGTGTTTATGGTTTGTCATTTTACGAAGAATATTCTTACTTATAGAAATTTTAGGTTAAAAATTAAAAATTGAATATATATATATATATATATATATATATATATATATATATATATATATATATATATATATATATATATATATATATATATATATATATATATATATATATATATATATTATATTAATTTTTTTAATTTTTTTTTAACCTAATTTTTATTTTTATTTTTTTTTGTGGCAAATTGGAAACAAAAGAACTTTTATTAAAAACTTTAAAACCTTCAAAAATGGAATTAAAAGACCTCCAAATTTTATATTCATAACATTTCTCTATCGAGTCGTTACACTGCAAAAACTGTCCTAACGAATCGTTGGGACGTGACAAAAATATCACAGCAAATTTTTTCAACTATTTTTCTTATTAGAAAATAAATTGGTGAAGCGACTTTTTTAAGCTTATCAGGTCTTTTATCTTTGGAAAATTTTACTCTGACATTTTTTGCCACTTGTCCCAACGATTCGTTAGGACAATTTTTTGCAGTTTATCAACAGTATCGACTTTAATATCTAAAAATGAATTTAAATAATGTTACGATGTTATCAAATTTCTCATTTATAACTTGTAAAATGAAGTCATTTTACCAAATGCTGTATTTATTCATTTTTTGGATATGATTATGGTATTGAAGCAATTTTATTTAAATTATTTTCCAGCCACCCATGGGCGTGTCCTAATCATTTGCTTCTTAGCGTGAAATTCCTTTTTTTCTGTTTTCAAATTCTTGTTTTCTATTTGGTATTTTATCACAGGGGACGATAGGACTAAATTGGTTCTTTTTTTTTTTTTTTTTTTTTTTTTTTTTTTGAGGGTGATGGTTTTCCGCTGGCTATCAATAACTTTTCTTTATTTAAAACATATTTCTGACATTAACATTCGAGTCTAGCTTTAATTAAGGTCAGTATATATATATATATATATATATATATATATATATATATATATATATATATATATATATATATATATATATATATATATATATATATATATATATATTATATATATATATATATATATATATCCAACCTCTTCAGACAAGAACGTTAAATAGAAGAATTAGGAAAAGAATTTAATTATGGCAGTAATCTAAATCGTTATAATATTTCGACGTCTAAAATAAGATAGGGATACTGGAGAGTTAAAAAGAGGAATATTCCTATAGGATCATGCTTGAAAGAAGAAAATAATGAGCAAAACTTAACAAATTATATAATGCTTATTCTTTGCAACTACTAACATAACAGATAGAACGCAGGTGGAAATGGCTAGTTAGTTCTGAAATATCTCAAAACATCTAACCTCTCTCAAGGTTGTATAGTGAAAGAGGAAATATGATTTTGTCAAGAAAGATCAAGAAAAACGGAGATAGTAAAATGACAGGATCATGTTTGATTAATTAATAAATAAAATGATATTAATTAATTAATAAAATGACAGAAGATGTTTAATTACAATATATTTGAAGAAAATAAAGTTATGTGGATTAAATTGAGCAGTTTCGAAAAGGAATTAATTTTTGATTTACGAGTCTAAAAAACATACAAAGAGTATCCAAGGAATAAGTGGCATTAAACAAGTTTAATTATAGAATAAAGAATGAAAACATAATTTAAATTAAAAAAAGGAGAAAGAAAACAGTGAATTACAGAAAACAGTTAGTTTAATAATAGTGTCACCCTCTCCTACTTTACAAGAGGCCATGAAAGAGGAATGTTTGAGAGACATTCTTTATATATAATATATATATATATATTTATATATATATATATATATATATATATATATATATATATATATATATATATTATATATATATAATATATATATATATAATATATATAAAAAAGAAAATTTTTTTTTTTGGGGGGGGGGTAAGATAAAAAATTTACCTCCTCAGGGGTCGAACCACCGCATGTTGCGACTGCGAACGACAAAAGACTCGCTGCTCATCCTCGAACCCAAAAAGTTCGATTCAAGAACAGTTTCAAGCATACTTGAGCTTCCCGTCGAGGCGCTATTTCACCAGGTATTCACCCTGTTCCTCCCATAATCACCGTTCCTTAAGATTGTATTATTTAACAAAGCTCATAACCAAGCAGTAAACGTGTATAAAGTAAATAGAAACATTTTCTTTTTTGGGAAGATAAAGAAATTTACCTCCTCAGGGGTCGAACCACCTCATGTTGCGACTGCGAACGACATATATATATATATATATATATATATATATATATATATTATATATATATATATATATATATATATATATTTATATATATATATATATATATGTGGGGAGGGCGTTGCACAGTTCGAAGCGATGCGAGCACCCCATACTGGGCATAACCGGCAGAGTGATAGTATGAGTTAGAGCGCTAGACCATTCTGTTTTATTCTGTTGTACTTTGGTTCATTCATTTTCACGTTTCACCTTCTAGAGGGTCTCTAGTGTAACCTTGTCTCATTACCTCTCCACCTCATTTCTTCACATGTTCCCACAAATTTACAAAAGCTTACTCATGCATTACCTATTATAATAGAAATTGGTGAAACACAAGATGCCTGGGGGATGCTTGTAGAGGCGGAATCTAAAGAATGTCCCTCAAGCACCCCTCAATCCTTTATCACTTGGGAATTGGCGGCCTCCGATGCTGAGGATGATGCAGCAAAGAACTTCCTTCCGGCTTGTCTAGGTGCATGATCTTCTTTTATGATTAATTTCTGCAACATTCGCTCTCTTTTTTTTCAAATTCCCTCCTTGTCCAACACTACCTATCTTCTTCCAAACCTCATCTCTTGTTCTTATCATAAATTCAGGTGTTTAGGTTCGCTGTCAGAAAACCTTATTATGTTACCTCCTACTATTCTCAATTTTCAGTCAAAAACGGAGGCTGCGCATATGTGTGCAACATTGTTGTTTGTTCTTTTGTTTGTATTCGGAATTCTCTACCTTATTACTTAAGGTCTCTTACAATTCTACTACTAAATTATTATTTGTTCTCTCTATTTATTTTCTAATTCTACTGACTATAAACATTGTTCGACTATTTTAGCTATTTATTTAGCACATTATATATATATATATTATATATATATATATATATATATATATATATATATATATATATATATATATATATATATAATATATATATATATATATATATATATATATATATATATATATATATATAATAATATAAATATTATATATATATATATAATATATATAATATATATATATATATATATAATATATATATATATATATATATTATAATATTTTTTTTTTTTTTTTTTTTTTTTTTTAATTTTTAAAACTAAATAACTTTTTAAAAATTGAGGTTATTTAATAATTACAATTAAAAATATTTTATAAATAAACAATGTATTTTATTTTAGCTTGATTTTATAATGGAATGTCAATATAAATTTACAACTTTAATATATTATTAAATTATATTATTATTAATATATAAATATTTATAATAAAATAATATTATTAAAAATGTTTAATAAATATATAATATTAGAAAATATTGGTATTATGTATATTATATGAATAATTATTGAATAATTATTTATAAAAAAAAGTCAGTATATTAAATATTTTTATGAAAAAAAATTAGTAAATTTATTATTAATAATAAATATTAGTAATTAAAATTAGCAAAAGTAAAATTTTTGTAGCTCAGTCGATCGAGCACTCGTCATAGCAAGCGAGAGTTCCAGGGTTCGAGGCCTGGCAGAGCGGGAAATGTGAGTGATTTCTTCTTGCACTTAGCTCAGAATGAATCAGTCGTTAAACGAGTACATCAGTGGAGTGCTTTTGCCACTGATGGGAATAATCTCCGGCATTAGCGATAGGCCTGGCCCAGCCAGCGGTATCTGCCGTGGGCCCTTGAAACCCAAGGATCTTCCTCCAAAGATTCCACTGACAGGACGAAAGTCCTTCCTGGGAGAAGATGATTTTTTTTCTTTTTTTTTTTTAAATATAATATTAATATAAATACTATCTTTTTATTAATAATACTTTATTTAGAAATATTTTCGAATATTATTAATATTAGTTAAATTTGCATATATATTAATTGTTATTATATTAGTAAAAAATTTTAAAAATTATTATTTAAAGTAAGTATATTATTATTATTCTAAAGAAAATTATTAAGTAAAAAATATCAGAAACATTATTAGTAAATATTAGCAAATTAGAATTAGTAAGTAAATACTAATTTGGAAATATTACTATTAATATTAAAATAATATATTTCAAAATATTATTATTATTATTATTATTATTATTATTATTATTATTATTATTATTATTATTACTATTATTAACATTATTATTATTATTATTATTATTATTATTATTATTATTATTATTATTATTATTATTATTATTATTATTATTATTATTATTATTATTATTATTATTATTATTATTATCATTATTATTATTATTATTATTATTATTATTATATTATTATTATTATTATTATTAATTATATTATTTAATATTATTTAATATATTTAATTAATAAATATTAAAATTGTAATATTTACTGCACACTAATATCTTTTCTTCTATTTTTTATTTTTTATTATTATTTTTCTTTTTTAATTCAAAATTCTATTAAGTGCGTATTTTTTGACTTTCCCACACTCGTCTCATTTCCGTATACTCTGCATAATTTCCTCTCTGCTTTCTGCCTTTATTAGAACGCTTTCTAAAGTATAATATATATAATATATATATATATATATATATATATATATATAATATATATATATATATATATATATATATATATATATATATATATATATATATATATATATATATATATATATATATATATATATATATATATATATATTATATTATATATTCATCATCATCCAACAAAGCATAGGCCGGGACTTATCGAGTGGTGTTACTTCTCCAGGTTCTGCAGTCAACATACCGAGTCCTCATTTTTAGATTTTGTCTCGTTGAGATCTCGAACAGCTTTTTTATGCAGTCAGCTTGCTAGGAATGTCGCCACAGCCTTTCGATGCTGGGAGGAGGAGTCAACTGTGAATTATGTGATCTATAGATGTATATAGAAAGAGGGAAACAGCTGGTAGTACTTCAGAACCCTATTTCTTTAACCTCCGTTCTTTCTGAAATTTTCGAATCTTTCCTTAACAGAAAGATTTGGAAACACCTCAGTTCTTCTAATCTTATCTCTGATCGCCAGTATGGCTTTCGTAAAGAAAGTCCTACTTGTGATCATCTTTCCTTTCTCTCTGACTCTTGGTCTTCCGCTCTTTGTGGTTTCGGTGTATCTATCGTTGAGAACTTAGACATATCGAAAGCGCTCTATAGAGTCTTTCACAAAGCTTTGATTTCCAAACTTCCCTCTTTTGGAATCTATCTTTCTCTCTTGACATTCTCTCAGATTTCCTTTCTGGTCGTTCTATAGCAACTGTTGTAGACTATTTAAAAAGGTTGTGTTTCTCAAGGATCTGTTCTATCTCCAACCCTTTTCCTACTTTTCGTTAATGACCTTCTCTCTTTCTCCTATGCTGATTATTTAACCCTTCATTTATTCCATTCACTTTGAAAGACGCCCTTCCCAACAGATTTTCCCAGATTTTACTAATATATTACATGTAAGATTGAGCATAGTGGTAAAGTCTGGGGTCGG
>SEYY01022182.1:15000-25000 GCA_009176605.1 Armadillidium nasatum | reverse complement strand
TTAAGCCTGTACCGAAGACAGAAACCACTCTCAACCCTCTAACTATCGTCCTATTTCTTTAATCTCCGTTCTTTCTAAAGTTTTCGAATATCCTTAACAGGAAGATTTGGGAACATCTCAGTTCTTCTAATCTTATCTCTGATCGCCAGTATGGATTTCGTAAAGAACGCTCTAATGCTGATCTTCTTTCTCTTCTCTCTTCGTTTCTTGGTCCTCCGCCCTTCGACATTTCAGTGAATCTTTTGCTGTCGCGGTGGAGATATCAAAAACCATCGATAGGATCTGGCACAAAGCTTTGATTTCTAAACTTCTCTCTTTCGGAATCTATCTTCCTCTCTGTAGTCTTCTCTGATTTCCTTTAAGGTCGTTTAGTAGTTGCTACTGTAAACGGCTACCATTGATGCTTTAAATCTATTAATAGTGGTGTTTTTTCTACTTTTCATTTATGACCTCTATTATTTCATCACCTATCCACTTCTATGCTAACATCTGGGGTGGTTCATCTCATACAGCTCTCCTTGACAAGGTGGATTGTATGGCTTTTCGTCTTATCAACTCTTCCCGCTCTCACTAATACTCTCCACTACATCTTTATATTTTCGCTATTACAATAGACACTCCTTCTGATCTCTTCCGTCGCATATCTCCTCCATTCAGAAGGGCTGGTGAGACACGCCTTTCTACACAGTATAATCTTTTCTCTTTCGAAATCTCTGACTCTAGACTTAACCGCTATGCTCAATCTTTCTTTTACTCTACTGATAAAGTAGTCTAGAACACAATCTTTTTATCTGTTTTACCTTTTTCCTTTGACTTGCACACCTTCAAGCGTCGTGTATCAGGCATGTCGGTGTTTAACGATTAGGTTCCTGTATTGTGCCAGCTCTGGTGAAAATTTGCAGACCTCTGGGCTTTGCCCACCAGAGGACATATATATTTATATATATATATATATATATATATATATATATATATAATATATATATATATATATATATATATATATATATATATATATATATATACATAAAGACAGAGGCCTATGCAGAGTTCTTCAAAAAATTAGAAAGGTCAAAATATTTATAAAATAAAGGTCCTTTAATAATCATCAAAATTGATTCAGAAAAAAAAAATGTCAGATGTTTCAGATTATAAAAACAGATTATTTCGAACTAATGTAAAAAGCTTTTTGGATTTGTTTTGGATGGGCAGAAATATTGTCAGAGAAAATTGAGTTTGTGTGAATGATAATTTTGCAATCAATTAATGAATTGATAAGAGTAGTTAATGATCATTGTAATAACTATAATATAAGGAGAATTAAAAAAATCAATTATTAACTAAACATTGAAGTTAATCAATGAGAGTTGCAGGAGAGTCACATATATGTGACTCATACTCCATAAAAAAAAAAATGAGCAGCATCCCTGCAAGTACAGAAGCTCGGATTATGAGAAAAGTTTCGAAAGCGTCTCAGAACACCAAACTTGTTAAATGATTGTTGTAAGAAAGAGGAAATGATCGTTGCAGTGAGATCAGTAAAAAAATGAAATAAAATAGTGGACAGTTAAACATTCAATATTTTTCTTCTTGATGATGTGTCAATATTATTTTGTTATGGAAGACTGAAGTTTGTTAAAGAGGCAAAGTTTATTAAATTTTATAGTTTCCTATTAGGAACCTAAATTTCCTTATGGAAAAGGGTAATATTTACTGTATTCTATGATGAAATAAACTCATCAGTTTGAAGACATCAATAATTTCATAAGACAGCGTCCCTATGGTGAATAGCACGAAAAAAATTTATATTTAAACCAAAATGTATGAAATTTTGTAGAAGGAAAAGAGAATAAAATTTACATGTCAGAGAAAATCAGCCCCATTATGAGATCTGAATTCTCTGACTGAATTTTCAATTCAATTGCGGTGATCAATGGATATGAAGATAAGAAAACGACTTCAGAGTCTGTCAGTTTGAAAAACCGAAATGCTAAAAACTGTCCAAGATGTTATTATTCCTTCTTTTCAAGCTGTAAATCTTAGAAAAGTCTTTCTTGTCCCATTTTCCAAAATTCTTTGGCTTGTCAACTTTAAAACTGAAGTGAATCTGCTTATATAGGCTTTAGTTTTGAATTTGAAATACAAAGCTTTGGCATATATATATATATATATATATATATATATATATATATATATATATATATATATATATATATATATATATATATATATATATATATATATATATATATATATATATATATATATATATAATATATATATATATATATATATATATATATATATATATATATATATATATATATATATATATATATATATATATATATATATATATATATATATATATATATATATATATATATATATATATATATATATATATATATATATATATATATATATATATATATATATATATATATATATATATATATATATATATATATATATATATATATATATATATATATATATATATATATATATATATATATATATATATATATATATATATATATATATATATATATATATATATATATATATATATATATATATATATATATATATATATATATATATATATATATATATATATATATATATATATATATATATATATATATATATATATATATATATATATATATATATATATATATATATATATATATATATATATATATATATATATATATATATATATATATATATATATATATATATATATATATATATATATATATATATATATATATATATATATATATATATATATATATATATATATATATATATATATATATATATATATATATATATATATATATATATATATATATATATATATATATATATATATATATATATATATATATGTAATGTCTATTATTGACAATCAATAAGAGAGTAAATTTAAATATTGATTTAACTGTGTTAAAATTCAATATTGACATCTTTATTTAAAAACGAATGGCAATTCGTAGGCAATCTTTAAGAAATATTATTTTCAACTTGTGAATTGTTTGCTAAAATTCGACAAGCAAATATTTTTATTAATATTATTTTTTTAAACAAGAGAGCTATGAAATAAAACAATACTTCTGTAGCCAGCACCATTAATTTAGAAGATTGAAGCCATTTGAATGTGGTTCGCTATATTAATATTTCATTTTTCAAGAAGAAATTGATTTGAGATTTGTTTTTCTTTGAATGTTAATTGTACTTTGTTGGGAGTGTGTTTATTCGCTTAAAATAGGATAAGATTTTTCTTTGAAAACACAAATTTTAATTGAACACAAATTAAAATTCTGATATTGCTATTTTTTTTTTTTTTTTTTTTTTTTTTGAATGAATAAATAATAATGAAGCAGTATAATGTTCATGTATATTTACACAAATTTAAACTGTCTTCATACAAATTAACTTCATTCAAATTTCGAATAAAGTTAATGTGAATTTGCATAAAGTTCATGTACATTTCTGCAATTGAAAATAGTAATAACAAATGAAAGTGAGAAACTGGAAGGAAGTGATAATAATAATAATAATAATAATAATAAAATAATAATACGTTGCAAAAATTTTATCACAAACTTCTTGTCCGAGAAACGTAAGGAATTATTAAAGGAATAAGTTATATACTTAATTTTCTTTTATTATTATTTTCCTTATTTATATATTTTACATTGTTCGATAAAAGAGACAAAAACATTTAATATATATATTGAACGAAAATCTATGACAATACGTAAGATATTATTAAAGTAATAAGCAATATTTTGTTATTGTTTTCATCAAATATTTTCATTTCTTGAAACATAAAGACAAAAATTTAATATTAGTTGAACGAAAATCTACGACAATTTTTTAGGATATCCGAAGCTATAAATTATCTTTTTTTTTTTTTTTTTTTTTTTATATATATAGAAAAAAAAAAATTTTTTTTTTTAAAAAAAAAAAAAAAAAAAAAAAAAAAAAAAAAAAAAAAAAAAAAAAAAAAAAAAAAATTGCAGTAATTTTATTTTTTTTTTTAAATATATAGAATAAGGAAAAAAAATTGCAGTAATTTTAATTAAAATTTTTACTCTCTAAAAGTATTATGAAACTTTCCTCAAGATTTACGTGTGCAGAAAGAAGACGTGTATGAATGAGTTCTCTTGCATTTAATGCTTTGTAAATTGTCTCATTTCATTATGTGATGTCCATTTTCATCAACATATTCTAAAACAAATTATTTTCGATAAGGCGCCAAACAAAATTTACATATCATCCACTTATTGTTGAGTTTAACGTGTCTTTGGATGCCACCCAAACTTATACTCCTTAAATGACTCGGATTTCGTCACAAACATTATAATATTATGACGCACCGCCTCAAAATGTTTGAATTTAATGACATGGCGCTCATAGCGTTAAACACATTCAAATATTCATTATATTCACTTATATATATATAATTATGGTGTAGGGTGTTTGTGACCGAGCTAAAAACTGCTTACCTAATTATCTTAATGCGTTCGTTGGCAGTCGAAATTGATTACTTTAGCTTTGCTGCAAGTGCGAGGTAAAATGCAATTCAAGCGTTCCTAATTTAATTTAAAACAGACTGCAGATAATACTTATTACAAAAATTAGATCTGTCACACCAGTTTGGGAAATGTAATTTTATTTTCCTCTTTCCCATATATATATATATATATATATATATATATATATATATACCTTACCTTTTTTTACCTTCTCACCCCCTGACCACTCCACGCTGAGGTGGCCACACTTCGCTAATGAAGCCGCCCGCCGCAGTCGGCTTCGTCCAGAGATCTTTCAAGGTAGTGATGCCCCAGGAGATTCTGGGGCGAGAGTTGGAAGGACAGTGTAATAGAAAGTGTGACTCGGTCTCCGGGGCCTCTCCGCATCTGGTACAAGTGGGAGATGTTGTCTGGTTTATTTTGTATTTGTGTTTGTATTGTTGTAAGTTTGGGTGGTGCCCACATCTCAATCTTGCTAATGAGATTTGTGAGTGTCTTGGGAGGTTGCTGAAGTCGGGGTTTATTTCGGGAGGGGGTGTCAAGGATGTTGTTTGGTGGTCTGTTGATCAAGTAAGAATGCGTTAGTTGAGTGTGAATATGTTTGGTAATTGTGGTATTGGGGGTGGGTGGGGGGATGCCATGTCTTTTGAAAGTCAATATAGCATGAATTTTATGGGCACATTTGTAAGAAGTCTCTAATGATTGCTTTTAGATCTATCGTTTTGAAAAAGGGATTTTACAGAGCTATCGTAGTAGTACCGTGTCAATGACATCAGGTATTATTTTCTGTGCAGTCACTTTATTTTTCGGTGAGAGAATTTAATTCATTTTCGGATAATTTGAAAGCTATTTACTCATTGCTGAAATATTGAAGGATAATTAATACGCTGAAACTCGCTGAATATATAAAATCCTACTCTAGGGGAAAAAAAATTAAAAGATACCCGAAGAAGAAGAAGAATCCAGAAAAGAATCCGAAGAAGGAGAAGAAAAAGAAGAAAGAGAAAAAAAGAAGAAGAAGAAAAAGCTTCTGCTGATACTTCTGCTTCTCTTTTTATTTGATAAAAACTTTAACTTTACAATAAAACGAACTATTTTTTGAAGAGAAAAATAAGAAAATAAACTTTTAGAAGCTTATTTATTTTTCTCCAAAATAATAAATGAGTCCTTTGAGATCTCGATGTCAATGATGGAAGAATCTCTTCCCCCAAAACCCTTCAGCATCTCTCATCCTATAAATTCTTTTCTCTTCAACATAAATTCTGACAACGATATTTTATACCAACTTTTGAAAAAATATAAAATAAAAATGCATTAAGACTCCTGATATATTCTTCCTAAAATTTTTGTGATAAAATTTTCATTTACTATACAAGTAGAAAAATGATTGATATTAATGGCCTCTGAAACTCATGAATAATAGATATTTGATTCTAGAATCCACACTTGATGTATGTAGCTCAAAGGATGACGTTCTACGCGATATATATATATATATATATATATATATATATATATATATATATATATATATATATATATATATATATATATATATATATATATATATATATATATTATATATATATTATATATATATCTCCATGCATTTCTCACAAGCATTGTTAGAGCAACAAAGTTTGCGCTATAACTGTTCTTCTGTAATCTGCATGCAGATTGTGAAGTATACGTATTTTTGTTTCAAAAACAGCTAATCTAGGATGGTTTCACATGAATATAGAGGTGAACTCTAAATCTCATCACTTACCTATTTGGTGGAGTGGATAGAACTTGGGTTTTATTACAATTTATTGACAATTCAAATGAATAGGTAGTTAGAATGCCCTCGTTTTGGGAATGTTTTTTTGGGGGAAGGGGGTACGTCTTTTATATCAAAAGAGGTATACATTATAACAATGAATTCCTGATAGGGAAAAATTGAAAACATCCACATATGCTTTATCAATGCCGATGGATGAAAACCGCCAATTACAACCTCTCCAGGAAAGTATGATTTTCTGCGGTTTGAGAATGAGAATAATTAAATAAGTACAAGGACATTAATAAATTATATTAATATTGCTCACACGATTGGAGGCAGATTTTTGAGTGAACGACAGCTCTAATCTTACTCTCTGTAGCTAGTTCACGTTTTCTGATCTTGTATATATGGTTCTGTGATTAATTTTACTACATTGTGTATCCTAACTCGCCACTTTCCTATTATTCATAGATTCTGTTTAATCAACAAGAGATGAAATTACCGATTTTTCTTTTAATCAACACTTACAAGCAGAGGCTCAACCATGTTATTAAATAATGTTATCAAAAACAGTTCTTCTATAACATCTAAGTCGGTATTTTTTACAATATTTAATGGCACCATTTTTACTTGCAAAAGTGGTTTTCAAGTAAGAACAAAAATAGATTTCTTGCAGGACACCTAATCATTATTAATGGAAAGTTGGAATTTTTGAGTGATGATGCTTCACTACATTTTAAAATTGGTACTATGTATATATATATATATATATATATATATATATATATATATATATATATATATATATATATATATATATATATATATATATATATATATATATATATATATATGTGTGTGTGTGTGTGTGTGTGTGTGTGTGTGTGTGTGTGTGCGTGTGTGTGTGTGTTTTTTTTTTTTTTTTTTTTTTTAAAAAATTAATTAAAAAATTAATTATTTATTATTTCTAATAAAATTACTTTTCTAAAATTGGAAAGGGAATATGTGAGAGTTTCATTTATATTTTCAAACGATGAATCAAGTAGAAAATTATTCTTTAAAATAACTTTTAAATATTTTTAAAATATTTTAAATAAAATTAAATATTAAAAAATTTAAAAAAATGAATTGTTCAAAATCTTTAAACAAAGATGAATCTTTTTAATTCATCACAATACATAATATGATAAGTATATATATATATATATATATATATATATATATATATATATATATATATATATATATATATATATATATATATATATATATATATATATATATATATATATATATATATTTAACTTACATATTTAAGGCAAAATGAATTGAAGGAAAATAATTTTGTGATCAAACTTCTAAATTTTTGTTTCAGCAACAGTGAAAGAAAAATTCTAATATTAGATTAATTGAATTAAAGAAGTGTTCATTCTTATGAATGCATTTTACGAATCGATGGATGAACAAATTATTTAAATAAATGTTTTTAAGTTTATTTTAATTAATATTATTACAAATTGATTTTCATGATTTCAGATTTCATAACTCAGATTTTTTTTAAAAAAAAGAAAGAAAAAATGGTATTTTTTGACCTGAAAACTTTAACAGATGACATGGCCAATTCATTTAGTCTGTTAAAATTGCTTTAAATAGTTAAATTTATGAAAAAAATACATATGGTGTTTGAAAAAATTAGAAAATAACTATGTTTTCTTGTTTAATATGAAATATTTTAAACCATATGAGGTAATTGTAAGTGAGAAAAGATAACATTCAATGTTTAGAGTTTACAACAAAAGATTTCGTGAATACTTTTTAAATGAAAGAAATTCAAGGTCTGTACTAAGATTGAAAGGTTGTTGTTTGGAAAACATAATTGCTTTCGAATGTTGATTCTGCAGCAACATTCACTCGGAAGTAGAATCATCTCTGTTAATGAAGAGTAAATTCTTCTATCTTTCAAATATCTGAATACTTCTTTTGTTTTCAAAGAACTAGATATATATATATATATATATATATATATATATATATATATATATATATATATATATATTATATATATATATATATATATATATATATATATTATATATATATATATATATATATATATATATATATTATTACTTTTCACCTTTCCCACATTCGTGGGGTGGTGCCCGCCCTAATTCCCACCCAAAAACACATCCCTACTTCTCATTCTCACTCACTACCTCCCTTCATCTCACTCTGTCCTCGAAATTCTGCTACCCTCTTCCAAATAACTTTCTCCCAAAATTTCCCTCACTCCATCCATCCACCTCCACCTTGGCTTTCTTTTCCCCTTACCCCCTCCACCTCTGATATTAGTACTCTACCAACCAACCTGTTTTCATTCATTCTATACAAATGTGGAAAACATCTTAGTACACCCTCCTCCGCTTTATTCATCACGCCCTTCCTCCATCTACACATCTCTCTTATTCTTTCATTTCTAATCCTATCTACCCTTCTCAAACCACATATTGTTCTCATTATAGACGGTAGACACATACACTCAAACATTTTCACCTTTATTTCATTGGAAATTTCCCTTTCTTCCATACTTCCCTTAGGCCCTCCCTCACTTTCATTCCTTCTACCACTCTGTTCTTTATTTCATTTCCAGTCCCCTTTTTACTTTCCACCACTATTCCCAGATATTTAAATTCTTCTACCTCCTCAAATTTCTTTCCCCCACTTCAACACCTCCTTATCCCCACCCCAATCCTGATAACTTTACATTTTGTTGGATTTACCTTCAGTCCCATGTTCGTACAATTCTCCACAGGCTCTCTCACCAACATTCTCAACTTTTCCCCAGACTCAGCCACCAACATCGCACTATCTGCAAAAAGTAAAACATTTACCTCCCATTCACACTCCGCACTTCTCAGCCTTATACTCCCTTCCCTTAACTACATCATCCATCAACATATTAAATAACCACAGCGACACTACGCACCCCTCTCTTAGTCCCACCTCTACGTGAGTTCTCTCTTCACCCTCACCCTCACCCTCACCCTTGAGATTAAATTCACATAGAAGGACTTGTTCTTTTCAGTTACCTTCCCTTTTCCCCTTTTCTATTAATGTTTCAAACAACTTTCTCCTACATACCCTATCATTTGCTTTTTGCAAATCCCTAAATATATATATATATATATATATATATATATATATATATATATATATATATATATATAATATATATATATATATTATATATATTATATATAATATATATATATATATATATATATATATATATATATATATATATAGATAGATAGATATAATATAATAGATATATAAAATTTTAATAATTTTATAGAGTTTTGAGAAATCTCATAAATGAAAACAATAAAATTGAAATTTATTAATTAATGATGAACTTGAATTTCGTTTCATCGTTTTCCTCTTTAAATGAAGATTTATTTTAAAATTAATTTCGTTCGCATTTAAATATTTTATTAAGGCAAAAATCTAGTTATTAACATCGACGATAAATCTTTAAAAACAATTAAAGCTAAAAATTAAAACACACACAAACACACACACACACACACACATATATATATATATATATATATATATATATATATATATATATATATATATATATATATATATATATATATATATATATATATATATATAT
>SEYY01022182.1:10000-12500 GCA_009176605.1 Armadillidium nasatum | reverse complement strand
TTGTCTTTATTCTGTCTCACTTATCCAAAACAATGAGTTTGTGCTTTTAAGCTTTGTTGCTCTTGAAGAAATAATATGAAAGCAAACCGTCTTGGCATGTAAATTCTCTCAATGGCTGAAAAGCATTTCAAAATTCCTCTTTCCTTTTTCAACCAAAAAAAAATAAAATAAAAATAAAAAATATATATTGTTCCAGTATCTTTCTTTTTGTGAATAAAAAAAAATTTTTTTTTTTTTTTTTTTTTTTTTTTTTTTTTTTGGTTTAGTTTCTCAAAATGAAGAAAAATGAATGAATGAAAAAAAAAAAATATTGCAAATATTATCTCCTCTTTCTTTTCTTGTTCGTTATTTAAAACGAAAGATTTACTTAGCACTAAAAACTATTAAAGAATACAATCCTTTTTATTTCGTCTAACTTACACACACACGCACACACACACACACACATATATATATATAATATATATATATATATATATATTATATATATATATATATAATATAATATATATATAATAATAATAATAATAATAATAATAATAATAATAATAATAATAATAATAATAATAATAATAATAATAATAATAATAATAATAATAATACCCTGGTTGGCCTACCAAATTTACATGCTTGCTTTTTAGGTCGATTTATTGGGCTTTGTCTTATCGTCCTTTTTCTTAGTTTTTCCTATTTTTTAGACTTTGGGTCTGTCCTAAGTCGTTGTCTCGAACCTGATCCCTCAATCATTAATTGATAATTAATTTAATTAATTTATTAGGCTAACGTTTTTTAGAAACTTCTATTTCTCTGAAAATAGGGCTTCGATTGTCACGAAACTTGTACAGTGGATTCTCTGTGTAGCATGGATTATATTATTATCCTTAATTCCAAACTTCAATTAATTAATTAATATTTAATCAATATTTGCCTAAATTAATTTATATTCCATATCTTGGTAACTACTATTTCGATTTGCTTCAAATTTGGACTTTTCGTTTTTGGTATAGTGATATCAGCTTGCTTGCATTTTAATCAATTATTTAATTAATAATTATATCACGTAGTAATTAATTGATGCTACGTGACAGTTTTAACGCTTTTCGCACCTTTTTTGTGTTGTAGCCTTTTTGGGAAGTAGCCTTCCACCAAATGTGAATTTTGTAACGCTATTATTGGCGTTCTTATGTATATTTACGCTATTTCCTTCACACCTTTCAATGTGTTTTCTTAAATGTGTAATTTATATGCTAATCTTTTATTGGTTAAAAATCAATTAAATTATTTAGGTTAGCTCCAAATGGAACGACATGAGTCGCTCCGTGGCAATTTTCTTCCCCTTTAAAACGCTCGGATCACTGTTTTCCGAACGTCTTTTTACCTTCAGTGTTTTTAACCGGAGGTTCTGTTCAGTTCCCTTTCTTTCATTCAACATTACCCCCTTGTTGCTTAAATTTATCTCTATTATTACATGAAGCTTGTTAGAATCCCATTTGTTTGTTGCAAGTCCTCTATTAACGTACCATTTGTCTTGATTTGCCGTTTCAGGCACTTCATGTCAAGAGTGAGTGTCTCCCCGATGGGCATTGATTCAGCTTATTGTTTTTCCTAGGTAGGATTCACGCCCGTGAATTAACGTAATTGTACGGTTTCAACCACAGGATTGTGTTGAAGCGAAGAATAATACTTTCTTTCGTTCATTGATTATCATCCGTAAGCTTTAGTTTATTGGTTTTGAGGCCTACTGGATATAGTTTACTCTTTTTTTTTTTTTTTTTTTTTTTTTTTTTTGTGTGTGTGTAGATACTCTAGGGAAATTATCTCTTCCCTTTTTTTTAGCTACCCTTTTTTTACCCCCTGAGGAAGGTAGTTCAGGTTAGGGAACTGGTCTGATTCTCTTCCGTCTCAGAATAAATTTTCTGTTGACATTATTTATATAATATCTATAGCCTCTAAAATTTTGTATTATCTATTCGACTGTACGAAGACTTTAGTTGACCCTAATTAAGGTTTTCATTATATGAGTGACCACCTTAGGTTAGGTTCCGCTATTTAATTACTTTAATAATTCAGACATATAATTATTATATGTTTCTTATCACTATATAAAATTATGTGAATAATAAAGTAATTGTTTTCAAGGTAAGAATTAGTTTGTTTACATCTCTTCCTATCATGTCCAGTGATTGAGGAACAACGATAGAAGACGAAAAAATACTTAGGAATCAGTCGTTTTTTCACTCCTGTCTCTTACTTTCCTGTACTCTTTATAAAATTGATATTTTTAATATTGTCAAACGCGTGTAGATTACAGCTTCGAAAAAAACATTGCATAATTCCATCCTCTATTTGCTTTTAGTGCCTTTTACACACTTATATATTACAAAGGATTTTATTAAACCGAAGAGTCGAATTGATTAATTCACTGAACTTCCTGGCAAAAACCATAGCGAAAATTTCTTTTAAACTTTAGAAATCGACGTTGTTTATATAATAACTATAG
>SEYY01022182.1:0-5000 GCA_009176605.1 Armadillidium nasatum | reverse complement strand
TTTTTTAAAAAAAAATGGGTTTGTAGGATGAAAAAAATTATTTTATATTAATATTAATACATATATGTAATAATAATACATTTATTTCAATTTCTTTATTATATAATTAGAAACTAGTGCATCATTACTAAATAAATTTTTACAATCAAAATGTGATATTATTACAGTCAGATCAATATGGGCTAACAAATGACATAAAAAATATAGGACATAAAGGGCACATAATTTCGACGGTAAGGGCTGTATACGATAGCATAAAGATTTTATATTATTTACATTATTATTTTTAAAAAACATTTTCAAATAATTATTATTATATAAAAACAAGTTTAAATTTAAACTGTCAATATAAATAAATTCGTCATGCTTCGTACGGAATAATAACAGCCAGTGTCCATAGGCTTTCGTTCTTTCTGAAGTGTTTACAATAATGCCAGTATCTTTATCCAGAATTATATCAGATATTTCATCAATAGCGAACACCCCTTTAAACCGTTTTTCATGTTTCAATAAGCTACGTATTTCATCTTCATCCATATTGTTTAATAAGATAGTAAAATGTTACGTACTCTGTCAATTTCTATCAAGTGCTGGTGTTCCATATACACAATAATTGAAATAGCAGTTGACAAAGGCTTTTCAAATGTAAGCGTTATTCCCATTGTTCCATGCTTTACAACATTAAGGTGAGAACCTACATTTCCAGTTAAGTCTGCTGTTAAATCAAATGCATATAAGTTAGTATTGGTGGAAATCAGCCTTATTAATACCTGTACCTATATCCGAGCATGATACAGTGTTGGCGATCAAATCATAGAATGCTCTAGCGCATAATCCTTCTCCGTTGTTATAGAGAGTTTTATAAGGTCTACCAAATGGTTGACCGTTTAATTGCAAACTGAGCTCACGAAGCCCAAAAGGTGCTATTTTATAGGGATTCTTCTTGTAATTTCCGGCAAAGGCAGCATGTTCGACCATACCCACGATTAACTTTTGAGGGAGCTGGCCCATGACTACATTACTGATGTTTATAGTCGTTAAACCAGTTGCAAAATTAAATATTTTAGTTTCTACCCGTCGGACAGGATATTTAGCAGTACTTGTAATTAATGATTTTTCAATCTCCATATGTCTCTGGGCCGATAGTTTTACCTTTCTGACGTAAAGATAAGCATCTTGTATTTGGAAAATTGGGGAGGGGGCTTGCGTTGCAGCTGTAGGTTTACTATGAACATTTAAGGCAAAAGGCGCTGCAGACCTGCTTAATCTTACACGTACGTCAACAGCTGGAAGTAATAATCTGTCCTGAGAGAAAATATCACTATTCAGTCTACCATAAAAATCATGTACTTTAGAGATTCTTTTACTGATAGCATCCACTATTTTAGATTCATCTTTTAAGCTATAAAACCCTGTTGATTGGAGATGGGAGTACTTTGCATCTTCAGAGAAATTCAATAAAGTTTCTATAAATGTCCGATAAGGGTAATTTGCAGCAGAGGACCCTAGAGATACTTCGTTTAGAAAAACTTCAAGTTGATTGAAACAGCTGTATAAAAAATTCGAGGTCGGATACACAATGTGATCATTATCCGAAAGATCTGATCCATCTTCGTTTACTAATTTCACTTTTAAATATAGGAAAATATTACTGGGATCCAGGTAATGTTCAGAATTGCCGGGGATGTGAAACTCCACAGGGACGTCAGCATTTGTAACAGAATTCACAGGGTTAATACTTATAAAATTAGACTCAAGAATGCTGGTCTGAGTAGGGAGCACTGTAAATAGATCTAATTCCGATTTACAGCAATCGATGCTAGAGGGGTGGAGGAAATGCATGTTAACGGTGTTAAGGGCTAACTAATAATGAACATTTTTTACAAATGTAGCTCTATATTAAGGTAGACAGTTGCCATATATTACATTTCAAATATATCTTTTATTTTTCTATTACACGCTTTCTTTTTTGGTTTACTTGTTTTCCTTTTCTTCTTATTATTTTTTCTTTTTTTAACAACCCTCTGACTCTTGTTAAGTCTCTTTGTTTTTTTAAGCATACCCCTACGTCTAATGCCTTCACCAGTCATTTTGCGTCTTATTTTACGTTTGATATCGTCTAGCATTTCATCTGATGTTTCAGCTAAACGTCTTTTTAAGGCATTACGCGGCTCTGCCCCTGCCATGACATCTTGGAATGTACGAAGCCCTGTTCTAGCAGCTTTTCCTGTTAAATATCTTCCTCCTGATTTAAATAAAGGTATGGCACGTCGCATTAATGATGTAAAGAAACCCCCTAGTCCATAACCCCTCTGTGTTCTCGATCCTCTAAAAATATGTCGTTCCATTATTAAGACTTCTTTCTTCTTATGTGTAGTTTACACAACGCTGTCCCGTTAGTGAATGGGTAAGCTTTGCCTTCAACGTCTCTTATATATACACGAATTGACCCAAACTGAGATTTACTCATTGGTAAATAGTGTACACTGGGAAATGATACAAGTTTCTGACCAGGAGGGAAATGAATAACTCTTAAGAGGGGTGCTTTTGTATTCCCAACGTATTGGTGTTCAACAATATCAGAATATACATATGCTGCACCAGGCTTCTCTAACAAATCTGATGAGTTACATATAAGTTGTATAGAGTCTTTAGCTTCAGCCTTTGCATCGCTGCGTTCGAGATACTCTTTAACAGCAGGGCTATATCTCGTATAGGCCTGTAATGTAGAGCTGATTGACGGATCTATTTGCTTTACATCTTCTAAAGATATATCAGGGATATAAATGCAATGACGCATCCAATGGGCACGGTGGAAAGTGAATAACCTTTCATCTTTCAAATTGGTTGGCATGATTGATTTTAAAGTTACGATTTCATAATTTACGTTAGGTACTTTTTTAACATGAAAATACAAATCAGTACACATTCGGCTTGATAAAAATTTAGTGTTAAAATGTCCAAACAAGTCATCGAGAGAATTGTATTTTCCTCTGTCCACCGAAAACGCTTCCCAATAGAAATTAATATCCCCTCGACTCGCCACACCTAAACCCCCAACGTTCTTGATATTCAAACCTTCTTTAACAAATTTAGTGTTTCTAGAAATTATGAATGCTGAGTACTCTGAAGTTACATTTTCAACATCTCCATCTAAAATCATTTCGCATATCCCTATTTCATACCTCTCCCTTTCAAGCTGAACATTTTGCAGCAATTCAGTAGTAAAGTCTGATATCTTATTGTCAGGATGTAAGTCCATAGAAGCTGAGGACGGTAGCGTTAGGTAAAAGTGATCTTCACTCTCCATGATGAAAGTTAAGAATGTTAATTTTTTTAACATCACTCGCTTTTATATAACTGTTAATTATCAGGATCCTATTCTCACAGATACTGTTTATTTTTCCTTTACTTTTAAAGCCTAATATTTTTTCAATTTTATATAAATTACTTTTGTCATCAAACCTAATTTTTTGTACTTCTTGTTTATAAAACCCTCCTTTTATTTGTTCACCATCTAGATCCTTTAGGTAATATAATTTTAACCCATCTCTGGGAAACTCTCTAATAGAATCTATTTTAAAAACTTCTTTTGACCATCCTGCTTCATACCCCTTCCTGAAATTACCTGCAGTCCTTGATACTCTTACATAATCATCAACTTTAATACCTGTATTGTCTTTATTTTACGGACATCCCGTTGATCAGGTGAAGGTTTTGTTTTAATCATCTCTAAAGGTGTTTTCTTAATTGTTCTATGATACGATCTATTGTAAGAGTAGGCCAAGTCTTGTAAAATATCAATATATTTAAACGTGTTCATCTTAGTAAAGTATCTATGCATCCTTTCCTTTATAGTTCTTTGAACGCGTTCTACTATAGCCGCTTTATTAGGAGAAAAAGTGTTATAGTACCCCATGTCATAATCAGACACAAGCTCTTGAAACTCGGGCCCGAGAAACTCTGTACCTTGGTCAGAATGTATGATAGAAGGACATCTGTTAGTCTCTTTTATAATATCTCTTACAGCTTCAGCTACAGTCTTGATTTTTTATCTTTTAATGCTTCATGAATAGAATCGGAAAAAACATCGATTACGATATATATTGGAAACCATCATTATATACTTTATATTTATTCATATCTGTTAAATCTATTTGCCAAATATTATCAACATGATAGGCTAGAGTTTTCCGTGTTTTAAATTTTTTACGTACTGGTTTATGCAAAGTAAATGCTTCTTCACCTTCTAAGTAATATTTTATTTCTTTTTTATCAATATCCGGAAACCGGGAGGCAAATTTAGAAAAACCTCCATAGCTATAGGGCTCTCTAACATTAAAATAGAATTTATCAACTGCTTCTTTTGCCTCCATATTGAGTAATGACCAGAAATATTAATAACATATATATATATTATTATATATATAATATATATATAGTATATATATATATATATATATAATATATATATATAAAGGTTCAAAAATAATTTTTATTTTAAAATTTATCAAATTTTTTTATTACTTAATAAATTTTTATTTTTACATAATTTAAAAATTTTTAAAAGATTTTGATATTATATATATATATATAATAAACATATAAATTTGTAATATAAATTTATCAATTTTTACAAATATTTGAAATATATTCTTTTAACACAGCATTATTTTTAAACCACATTATTTTTTTAAAAACACAGTTATTTTCTTAACATGTATAAGGTTCTTCTATAGGCCTAAGTAAAAATTCAGTACATGTGATATACTGTTCTAAACTTGATAAGCCTTCGGTAGTTATATAGGTATAAATGTCTCTAGGTGAGAAGGTTAAGTCATCTTCGCTGTAATTTTAGTCTTTATTCGCTCATTCCAAAGCCGTGTAAAATTTTCAACGTCTACCACAGACATCACAGGGGCACACTGGGCGTCGAATGAATAGTTTTCAGTGTATACTTTATACATAACACCATGAGCCATGTTGATAATAGTATCTAA
>SEYY01022181.1:7500-10113 GCA_009176605.1 Armadillidium nasatum | reverse complement strand
TTCTTACATTAAGAATTTAAATATACATTAAACCTTCCTTTTATTTTATGCATAAGTTATTATTTAAAACTTTCAATTTTGAATGCTGAGTGATTTTATATTTTTTTCTTATTTGCTTATACATTAGTGCTTGCGTGCGTTTGTGTGTGTGTGAGTGCGCGCGCGTTTGTTCGAATGATTGGATTGTGTAGACGTGACTTGTGAGGGGTATGAGGTGCAGACGGGGACTCTCTATTGACTTTGCCAACGTCAGTGGTCTCCTGTGTTAATCTTGAATTCGTGGAGTAACTGTCGTCCTAACCATTTGTTTATGTCTGAGGGATCCAGATGGGCAAGGATTCTTTCTCCAATAATCTTAAGTTTTTCAGCTACAAAATATTTCACAATTTCCGACTAAATGGTGGATCTATATAAACTTAGCACTCCTTTGACACTTCTCATAAAGCTTGTATCCTCTAATTTCGATGGGTTAAAATCTGTCTTCCTACTACTACCATTATTTTGTGTTTATGCAACTCCTCGAGACAGATTTTACGGTTCTTTTTAAATATCTTATAACTTTTCAGGAGACTGTTTCATTTTCTCATATATAAGGTGTTTCAGTTACACCACACCAAGTGGTTGGGCTCCTCTCATGCTGATACAGATGGAAAGGATGTTAAATCTTTCAGAATACTCAACCATCTTTAGCAGTTGATAAGGAAACCCACACCTATCCCAGATTGTCCTAACCAGTTATTAAACACACCTGATTTATGTTTCACCAATATTTCTTGTACAGTCGTGAACAGAAGTTCGTTCCTGATTTGTAAGACTCATATATTGGTATTTACTTAATAGGAACGAACTTCTGTTCACGAGTGTACATTAAATACACCATTTCCCTTCTGAGGATAACTCTGACAATAAAAAATTATAGCTCTTAGCTATTATGCTATTCCCCAACAGTTCAACCTTGCCCTTCAACGTTCTTTCTGGTACTTTCTTGCTAACTACCATTGAAATAAATCCTGCTTTAGTTCGGAGGAGACTTCGGTGTTTGCTGAAAAGGGTGGGACCTTAATCGTTGAAGGGGTGACCAGGTTTATCCCTTCTTCATCTAAATCATTTTCTCCTCAAACTCCTTGATTTGATCGTAATTATTCTCGTGTCCTTCCAGGATAGAGACGATAACTCTCGTGCGAGCAAAAAACCATTCTCTTATCACTCTTGCTAATTTTCATTCAGGTCAGAATGGTTACAGCGATATTCTTCGACGGACTAAGAGTACTTTCACTAAAAGGAAGTGCGTTGAACATCAATGGTTCTACTACTGATAACAAATTTCTGGCCTCTTGCCAAAAAATCTCTAATAACTTTTATAAATCTGCTTTTCTCCCACTTATTCGCTCTGACGGTTCTATACCTAATACTCCCTCTAACCTGGTAAATCTTCCTCTGCCTCCTTTTTTTCATCTGATTCCACCATAGATGATTCTGGCATCCCTCCTCCTTCTCTTCTTCTCATATATATATATATATATAATATATAATATATATATATTATAATATTAATATATATATATATATATATATTATATATTATATATATTATATATATATAAGAAACAAGAAAGAAAGATTGAAAGGGTCTTTTCTTATAACATATAAGAACATATTATCTTATTCAAGTATTCAAAGACTAAATCCTTAAAGTGAATTAAGAATAAGAAGGACTCCGTGGGAAATAGATCTCTGTCAGAGGAGGAACAAGGATTTTAATGAGATTTCAGAAGGATATTTCGAAGGAAGGAGGATAAGACAAAAGGTTTGGCAAATAGAGGGTGAGATAGATGCTTTGGCAAATAGATTGGCAAATAATTAAAACTCTTGCAGATGGATTCATTAGGGCGTAGTGGTCTTAAAAGATAAATGCTACTGGATTTAATTGACAAATGTATGGCTTTACACACACACACACACACACACACACACACACACACACATATATATATATATATATATATATATTATATATATATATATATATATATATATATATATATATATATATATATGATATATATATTATATATATATATATATATATATATTTATTTATTTATTTATTTATTTTGAAATATTTGAAAAGTTTTAAATTTTATATCTGTAACTTCCGTTAGAAATGATTGATTGGTAATTTTTTCTTTCTTTTCTTTCTAACTCTTTATGGTCTGTCCTTCCCGTATTTTATTATTTTATTATTTTCGTATTTTATTATTTATTCTTTGGTTATCTTCGGGTCTTATTTCAGGGCATTAGTAATGGATGATTTTCACTGTTCTTTCTTTAAATCTTTTCAGTAGTTGGGAATTGGCCTTATTCGTAACTCTCTATTTTTTTTTTCTATCTGTCAATTCGCCAAATATGCATTTTTATACCGAAGATTTTTTACTTTCATTATACCGACGATTCCACCATTCATTATATCGAAGATTCCACCTTTCATTATACCGATGATTCCACATTACATTATTGCGACGATTCTACCATTCATTGTACCCAAAATTTCAGCTTTCATTATACCGAAGATTCCACCATTCTTTACACCGAAAATTCCACCTTTCTTTATAC
>SEYY01022180.1:22500-25000 GCA_009176605.1 Armadillidium nasatum | reverse complement strand
TCAGCCATAAATGTATCTTCCATTATCTTCAATCTGGCTGATTGTAAAATTATTATTCTTTCAGTGATTGTATTGATTCGGAATACACCTCAGATTTTGCTAATAAGATAGAGACTGTGATCGCTAGTAGTGATAGGCAGGTTCACTCCATCCTCTTCTAAATCTTTCTCTCATCAAAATCAAAGTTCATTTATGTTCGTTCTCGTATCATTCTGGCTAGAAACAGTGTTATCTCATTTCCCTCGAAATCATTTGCTGGATATTATACGACCAAGCAAAATTTCACTTTTAACGCAAGTTCCCTGATCTTGATTCTCGAATTGTGTGATCTTGATTCTCGAATTGCCTGATCTTGATTCTCGAATTGCCTGATCTGGATTCTCGAAATATGCATTATTCAATCTTTAAATTCATGAGTATGTAAAAGATTGGTTGAAAAACAATTTATTTTATGAAATGAAAAATAAAAAAGAAATCATTATTTTAATTAAATTTTTCAATCTTTTTAATTCAAAATTTGATTAACTCTGAACAAAATAAATATTTTTCTTTGAATTTAAAAAGAAAAACAATTCAAATAATTTAAATATTTTGGAAAGAATTTAATTTCAACATTTCAACTTATATTTTAAATTATATAATAATGTATATATATATATATATATATATATATATATATATATATATATATATATATATATATATATATATATATATATATATATATATATATATATATATATATATATATATATATATATATATATATATATATATATATTATTTACATAAAATTTGAACTGGAAAAGTAGTAGGAGGGTACTGTAATGAAAGCCGTATAATCCTTTTCAGTGGCTAAATTTATAAAGTAATAAACCACTTATTACTAATAAAGGAAAAAACAAATAACTCAATATAATATTATAGCCCTAATTTAATGCTTGGAGCATCTCTATATAAAAAAATAAATAAAATGAAAAATAGAAACTGAAGACAAATAAACATTTACATTCTATCGCTTTTTGTCTATCTTTCTCTACTTGTTTCTGCATCTGTGTCTGCATCTCTCTCTCTCACTCTCTTTCTCTCTCTCTCTCTCTCTTTCTTTCTTTCTACGTGTTTGTTTGTCTGTGGCTGCATCTCTCTCTCTCTCTCTCTCTCTCTCTCTCTCTCTCTCTCTCTCTCTCTCTCTCTCTCTCTCTCTCTTCTCTCTCTGTGTCTGTGTGTGTGTCTCTCTCTCTCTCTCTCTCTCTCTCTCTCTCTCTCTCTCTCTCTCTCTCTCTCTCTCTCTCTCTCTCTCTCTCTCTCTCTCTCTCTCTACGTGTCTGTGTCTGTGTGTGTCTCTCTCTCTCTCTCTTTCCCTCTCTCTCTGCGACTAAATCTGTTTCTTAGAACAACTAAAACCCTCGTTTTCTTCCCTTATTTCTTTCTTTCTCATTTATTTCATAAATTTCTGGAATTTCTCAAACAGAATGACTTAGCAACACATTTACTTATTTTGTTTCTACTATTCCAAATCTATAAAACGAAAATGAATATATATATATATATATATATATATATATATATATATATATATATATATATATATATATATATATATATATATATATATATATATATATATATATATATATATATATATATATATATATATATATAATACGGAGTGTCCCAGACGTCGCGCAATGTACATGTTTTGGAAAAGAAAATTGATATTAAGAGATAATACTTTTTTTTTTATTCATAACACATGTTCAAAGTGAGCCCCCTCTGCATTAAAACACGCATCCATTCTCTTCACGAAACTGTCTTTCACACTCCTGGGGGTTTCAGAGGTGATCATTTGGCATGTAGTTGTTATTACATCCCTTAAATCATCAAGGGTGCATGGACAATTTTTGTACACAACAAATTAGAGATGACCTTAAAGGAAATTGTCAAGTGGAGTAAGATCAGGTGATTGGGGTGGACCACTCCACGAGCCCTCTCAGTCCAATCAATCTATTAGGTAAGGCCTGGTCCAAGTGGTCACGCACGCATGTTATAAAATGTTCTGGAGCTCCATCGTGCTGATAAAAGACCTTTTGTTGTCGGAGTACGAGAACATCCTCAATGTAGTCACACAAGAAGGTTTTCAGTAATTGTAAATAGGTTTCAGCAGTGACATTATCATTGAAGATGTATAGGTCAATGATTTCCTCCTCCTAGATTCCAGCCTACACCATGATCCGACAAATAGCGAATATTGTGCCGGTTCACCTGGCCACTGAAATGAAAAATGGCTTCATCATTGAAAAATATTGACGAATCCATATGCGTGCGCATCTATTCAAAATATTCCATTAGTCTTTCTTTGTCATTCATCAACATATAGAGCTTGCTCAAGATGTACTTTGGACGGATGAAATTTGAATATCATGAGAATATCACTGCTGATCTGCTTATGTTTACCTACTGGCTTATTCTTCTGACTCATTTTACAGGACTTTTCAAAACA
>SEYY01022180.1:5000-10000 GCA_009176605.1 Armadillidium nasatum | reverse complement strand
AAAGATATAGAACTTATATTTTGAATCTAAAGAGGAAGGAATAGTTGTTTGAATAGATTTAAGTTTAAGGTCTAGCACAAACATTTGTTAAAAGATAGTAGATTGCAAGAGGCCAGCTTTCGGTTACGGTCTCCAGTATCTCTTTAAATATAACTGCTGATGATGGTTGTAATCCTTTTTAATTACATCAGCTGAGATTTCTTTAAATGACAATCATTACATGTCAGTAATAAGATGAACTTAGTTTTGAATTAGATCTTAACAAGAATGATGTTCAATTGATTAATAATCAATTATCTTGTAAAATTAACAAAGTTTTATTGTTTTGTGATTTAATGGTTTTAGTTAATTACCAGTGACTATAAGTTTGTGAGTCAATTTTTACTATTAATAAGTGGTATATATATATTAATTGTTAACCATTTAAAGTGACCTCCTTATTTTTATTAATGATTTTAAGTTTTTGAGTTAAATTTCACTATTAATAAGTAATATATATATTTAAAGTGACTTTCCAATTTTTAATTAATGACTTTAAGTTAGAGAGTCAACCTTAATTTAAAGTGACTATTAATAAGTAACTTACAATTATTAGACAATCTAAACAAGTAGATTTCTAGTTTACCAGTAACTTCATATATGAAAATTAATTAGTGAATCAATCAAATGGTATTGTAAGTCAATGCTAGTTATGGTTAGTAACTGTTTTTCTTTTCTTTTTTCTTTTTTTTTTGCAATTGTTTTCACACATATATTTACTATCATAAAAATATTTTATCTCTTTTCATCTTGAAATATAAGTTTTATTTTTCGTCAAAATAAATGGATTATCAAATTATTATAATTTTCGATATTATTTCATTTAATATTTTGATTTCAAGTATTTAAATATTTCCCCTTTACTTATTTTTCTGTGACAAATTTTTTCTCACTTCCCCTTATATATTATATTCAAACCTTTTAATACACCTCTTTTTTTATTTAATTTTTAATTTTAAGTTTATTTTGGGGTAAACATCAGAATTATTTTTGCATTTTCATTATTTTATTATTTTTGATAATTTTGGGTCACAAATACTTCCGTTAATATAATTTTTTTAGGAGATATTCTCATATAGAATTTTCTGGTTTAATATGGTCTTCCATTGACAAGCCTACCTAGACATTCCGGAAGGGAACCATTTTTTCCAAATCATCTCACTAAAACTTGTTAAAATATTTATAATTTTTGAAGATAAGTTAAGATATTAAACATTTATTATTATATTTCTATCACTATCCAGGCCAAACAACGATTTTAATATATATTACCGTTTATTTATATTTTTTTTTTTACTTTATTTTATTTATTTTTTAATGTAACAATTTCGAGAATTAATGCTATTTCTGAACTCCTATTCTTAACAGCGTAGAAGAAGGTAATACCATATTTGTTGGTAAGTCTTCCAGCTCTTTCTTCCTTTTATCTAAACATTAATGGCGAATTTCCAATATTGAATGCAAATGGATAATTGTTTAGAAATTCAATAGTTCCGCAATATATAAATATATATATATATATATATATATATATATATATATATATATATATATATATATATATATATATATATATATATATATATATATATATATATATATATATATATATTATATAGGATGTTACGAATTTAAAGCATTGTTTATTGTTTTTAAACTGATGTAATAAAAAAAAAAAAAAAAAAAAAAATCTAAATAAAATATTTATATGGTCATAATAAATTAACATAAACATACGAATGCCAAAAAAAAAAAAAAAAAAAAAAAAAAAAAAGAAGATAATATAGGTCTTTTATTTTTTACGCAAACGTATTCGTTTAAAAATGTATAAACTTATGCATATGCTTTAAAACATTGCATCCAAATAAAACATCTCATGAAAAATATATTTTTCCTAAAATTTCATTTCTATCATTTCTATTCATTTCTAGCTTTAATCATTGTATTTAAGATCTGAATATCAATTTATAATGATCTAAAATTGTAAAAGTTGCTTCTAAGAACGAATAATAATTAAGGTATGGAAATATTGTATTACGAATACAATCAATGTTCTCGAGAACATGAAATACATAAAATATTCGTTCCTAGAATTTTATTTTCATATAGAATTTTATATTATTTTGATTCATAAGATGAAATAAATATTTTACAAGATTTTTCTAACCTAATACTCTTAAATAATACAGTATTTATCGTACAAAAGAGTATCTTAAAAAATGTAGAATTTATATATACTTTTAGTTATTAATCATAATTAAACTACCACTAATAATGAAACAAAAGGATATTAAAAATTCAGCAGAATCATTGCAGCATGAGACTGTGTTTCACTATCAAAAGATTTTCAAATCCTTTGTTTAAAATATGACGTTAATATATATATATATATATATATATATATATATATATATATATATATATATATATATATATATATATATATATATATATATATATATATATATATATATATATTACACCATATCCCGCATGATGCAGGGTGGTGTCAACTGCAGGAATATATATATATATATATATATATATATATATATATATATATATATATATATATATATATATATATATATATATATATATATATATATATATATATATATATATATATATATTCGAGTATTTCCGAAAGTCGAAATTTCATACTCGGGAATATTGTACTTGCAAATCTTTCCTTAAACTATGATTTGATTGTTTGCTGACCTTTATGCAGATGAATTCGACAAATAAAACTTCCTTTCAAAGGAAAACGACTTTGAAAACAAAAGTAATAATGAAGAACTCTTTGAACTTATACAAAGGGAAAAATAAAATTGCTGAAAATAGCATATATATATATATATATATATATATATATATATATATATATATATATATATATATATATATATATATATATATATATATATATATATATATATATATATATATATATATATATATATATATATATATATATATAGATAGCTAAATAGATAAAAATAGATAGTAAAATCTTGGGTAAAGATAAGGAAATGCTTACCTGAATTAAGCCGAAGTTTTGTGGGATTACTTCTGAGCAGAAATCAAAGGTAGACATGTCCCATTATAAATGGAAAATTAATGGAATAGGAGAGAAAAAAACTAAATGAATTCCGGGTTTTACCTACAGAGTGTTTGAAAAATGGAATATAGTTTTAGGTCTGGGTTAAAAGCGCTGGACATATGGACTGGACTGGCCTATTGAATATATAATTAAAATCTAGGGTGATTTTAATCAAAACTTTCACAGGTTCTCTCCACTCTACTGATAACGCCTCTGAACTTTTATCCTCTTAGAAGCTTGGTAAGATAAATATCGAGATCCTTCCAGGTAAACTGAATATGTAAGACATACGAAAGTCTTAGTTATGTGCTTTAGGTGATGTTAAAGTTGTGGAGAAGATTTTGTGGAGTAAAAATATAAAGGAACTAATTTTTTAAGGAATTGATAACTAAAAATTTTTCCTTTCCCTAATTAAATATAAGACGATCAGAGAGAGGTTAGTTACTTCAAGACCAATCGTCCCACTATTTTCAAATATGTTAAATGACTCACGGAAAGAAAAAAATAACACAAGTCTGCAACCTAAACTTGCATAAGATTTTTCAATCGTTTCCTATAGATTTTTGCATGCTGAACACGAAAAAGTACGTAAAAAGTTCTATCACGTAAAGTTTTGTTGCAAAAACAATTTTGCTTATTTTATTTAATAGTTGTCTAATATTTCATTCAACAAAATATCTTTTGAGTTACCCTTGATTAACATTCTTGTTCATTGATCATTTTGTCAATGATTATATATATATATATATATATATATATATATATATATATATATATATATATATATATATATATATATATATATATATATATATATATATATATATATATATATATATAATGACTAAAGCATTTGCGCAGAATGCCGGTATATTCATGTCCTGACGTGTTTCGGTTTGTTATACATAATTTAGGTTTCTTTTTATTTTATTCATCATTACTAGGGATGCCGATATGTAAAAATATATCGATATATCGATTATCGGTAATTTTTAAAAATATCAAATAGCCCTCGATGCTATCGGTTAAAAAATCTCGATATATCGGTTTAGAAAATATCAGTTGATATTTATTTATGACACTATCGTAATATATATATTATATATATATATATATATATATATTATATATATATATATATATATATATATATATATATATATATATATATAATATATGATTATGACAGGTTAATTATTAATGTATTTTTTTACATATATTTTTATTTTCATGTTATTATAATACCGTGATTAAGAACTCATTTGTGGGAGTGAAGGGCTGAAGGCTATATATATATATATATATATATATATATATATATATATATATATATATATATATATATATATATATATATATATATATATATATATATATATATATATATATATATATATATATATATATATATATATATATATATATATATATATATATATATATATATATATGTATATATATATATATATTCCTCTTTTTGCACACAACAGTCTAAAATTAGAATTTGGTGGGTGAGAATTACGGTAACAAACGTTAATTAACAATTATAAATTTATTTAAGCATTAAGCTTTTCAATATTATTAAATTTGTCTCTTCTGTATGTCGTACACTTAATGAAATGTAAAAAAGTGCGTAAAGTGAAAATGAAATACCGATTTTGAAAAAAAAATAGGCTCTTTACATTGCAATCATTTACTATTAAAAATAAGAGAATTAATTGATTAGAAAATGAATTACATATGAAAATTACAGGTTAATAAATTACTTTATAAGAATATATATATATATATATATATATATATATATATATATATATATATATATATATATATATATATATATATATATATATATATA
>SEYY01022179.1:20000-22006 GCA_009176605.1 Armadillidium nasatum | reverse complement strand
GCAGTAGGCCTGTATCTCACGGCAACGTTCCATCTATCGGTTAGGCCTGTATCACAAGGCGGCGTTGGTCGTTCAGTCGTTCTGGTTATGATGTCGAACTACGTAGGCTAGAAAACTAAGCAATAAAAATAATCAGAATAATAATAACAATAGTAGTAATAATATTAATAGGCATAAATGAAATGAAAACTAAATAATAATTATACGAATGTCAAAAAATTTGCATTGATATATCGATATTTCGATATATCAGACAACTTCTTAACCTTTACCCCTTTAATTACAGTACATTGCAGAAACAGTCGAACGAGCAACGAAGGACAAATATGTTTCAAACGAACGACAGTCGAAGAAAAGCTGGTTCACCATTCGATGTAAAAATATCAGTTTTTTTTTATTTTTTTTATTTTTTTTATTTTTTTTTTTAATAGTTTTTCTTTTTATTATGTATTTATATCACTTTACCGTAGAATAATAGTATGTGTAGAATGCTTTTAAACATATTTTCACTTCATATTTTCAATATAGTGAAAAACAGAGAAGTATCGTGCTAGATCAAATTTTTACCATATATATATATATATATATATATATATATATATATATATATATATATATATATATATATATATATATATATATATATATATATATATATATATATATATATATATACTCGTATTACACGTATACCCTAATCGATGTTCATGACGAAATTGTTCATATCCTTGGATACCATTTGTATCCAACATAAATAGCTGCAAGCTTAAGCAAATGCTCTGAGATCAAGCTTAGATGTACACAGTAGTTTTGATGAATAGATGTGGAGTGACTGCTTGATGATAAAGTCCGATTTCATTTTAGCAAATTTTTGATAATAGATAGACTTTTAAGAGTTTCTATTTATATTTGTTTTTTTGTGTGAAATTTATTATTTTTTTTTTTAAGATACATGAAATTTACAACAGTTGGGCGCTCTCATATATATATATATATATATATATATATATATATATATATATATATATATATATATATATATATATATATATATATATATATATATATTTATATATAGCAGATGCATGAGAACCGATGTACGTATCCCTCATTGCACTCTGGTTCCCAATGGGTCATCCTCTTTTGCCTCATTTACAAGGGTCCCAGGCGTTACTTTTGATTATACTTAGGAGTGCTTGGTGGACATGTTAAATGGGAATTCACCTCCTCTCCCTTTATATATATACCCATAGTTTTACAAGTATAATATGCTCGAACTCATTTAGTAAAATTAAAAATAATAAACAGAGGTGCTTGGAGGGGCGGCATCCCCAAACAAAGCTCCTTGTCTACCCCTTCTCCACCGCTTGTGAGTTGGAACCCTTTGATGATGGGGTTGGTATCGCTAAGACCACCGTCGGGTTTTGGTACAGAGTTTTGTTCTGCATTAATTTCTGCTGCAACAGTTGTTCTTTTTCTAATTCTCACTTTATCGAACACAACTTCACACTAAGATACCCCATCTCTTATTCTTATCCAAAAGTGTGTCTGTGGCAAACTGTAATATTTCCTTTTGCTGTTTCTATGCTCAATCCTTCACTGCAAGATGTATGCAATTCAAGGTCTTTTGCCAATCTAAGGTCAAATTCTTCTGTTTAACCCGTCTTCTGACTCCACTGACTGTCTTAAAATTCTTCTACTATATATAAACTCAAAATACACTCGTTTACTTTCTGTGAAATCATTACCGTGGGTGATATATATATATATATATATATATATATATATATATATATATATATATATATATATATATATATATATATATATATATATATATATATATATATATATATATATATATATATTAGTGATGAGACGATTAATAATTTTTTGACGATGACTAAATTGAAAAAGAGTATATTTTAAAAATTTCTATTAATATGTTTAATAATTTTATAAGGAAGGATTAAAAGGTCTTATCTTAAATGCGCAAATCCTTATAA
>SEYY01022179.1:7500-15000 GCA_009176605.1 Armadillidium nasatum | reverse complement strand
TATTCGTTTATTTTAATATTACTTTATTGTTTCAAACAAACCAAGTGCTCATTGAAAAGTTTTGCTATTGTTGAATTTATAGATAGTAAATAATTTTATTTTTTATTAAACGATACTTTTCATGTGAAAATTTATATATTCCCCCCCCCAAAAAAAAAAAAAAATCATTAATAAATCTCATTTCTCCATTCCTGGGTAAAAGGAATTTCTCCCAAAATGTAAAATAAACGAATGACCTCGACTTTTATAAGATTTTCCGATATAGATAATGCTATTTACTAAGGAAAGCATCACGAGCTCTCATTGCTTGTGGACGTGTTTCACTCACTCTGAAATCGTGACGGCCTGAAGGGCAGTATTTTGTCTGCCTGGAGGGACGGCATATCTCCTCGTCGGTGACGTCCGATCTGAAAAACAACAACAACAACAACAACAAAAAATAAAAAACAAATAAAAAGTCTACTAAGAATGAAATATTACCTTATATATTGAAGCAAAGTGTAAGAATTCTAATATCAAATCCCTTTAAAATATTTGGCTGTATAAAAGTTACATAGAGTGTCATGTTAAAATGTAAAGTATTTTTTTTTTTAATTCACTGCAGAGTTTTGGAGTATGTAGATAACTATTGAAGGTTATGGTACAAAACAAGTCTTTTTAGGATGTGGTCTATTAAAAATCCTGTATCTGTACAAGTTTAAAGCTCACACTCACGTACACACACACACACACACACACTTTATATATATATATATATATATATATATATATATATATATATATATATATATATATATATATATATATATATATATATATATATATATATATATATATATATATATATATATATATATATATATATATATATATATATATATATATAGGGGGGGGGAGTCAGGGGAAAGATATGAGAAAGAGAGAGAGAGAACTTTGCGAATGAATATATTCCGTTATCACGGAACAATAAAAAATGTTATTTTTCACCCCAATATTATTAAAAGCTTATATGTATATATATATATATATATATATATATATATATATATATATATATATATATATATATATATATATATATATATATATATATATATATATATATATATATATATATATATATATATATATATATATATATATTATATATTATATATTATATATATATATATATATATATATATATATAATATTATATATAATATATTTTAATATATATATAATTATTATATAATTAATTATTAATATTATTACCCGAAATTAGGGGAATTTCTGTTAATAGAAATTCAAATCTACTATCTAGATGATTTATAATTAATAGATATTCATATTTCTATTTTCTCTCATTCTAGAGGATTTTTTTTTAATTATATATTTATATATATGATGCAATTTGTATAGCTATAACGTCACTATCACTCAACATGTTTTTTCATGTTTCATGACAGTCGCAAAGCCTTCGTCATTTAATTAAATCATCAGCTATTTTTAGAATTATTTTGTATCTATATATATATATATATATATATATATATATATATATATATATATATATATATATATATATATATATATATATATATATATATATATATATATATATATATATATATATATATATATATATATATATATATATATATATATATATTATTTATAGTTTACCACTGCTTACGGGTAGAGTTCTTTTCTAGGAGGGGGCAGAAATATAAGATAAAAGAAAACCCTCCCGTTTACTCAGCCTAACTCAAGTCTCTCAGGTGAGTTTAGATTAAGGTGACCATATTTTTCTGACCAAAATTCGGGACGCTTCTGAACATTGCCCCCCCCCTCCCTCCAAATACACTGCCCGTAAGGGTTTTAAGGGATATATAAAGGAGGAGGATTTTTAATATAAAGAAGAAATACGATTGTTGTTTTCAAAAACATGTCATATGGTTTATTAGTTAAGGACATTCTACAAAAAAAAAAAAAAAAAAAAAAATACATTTCTGCCTTCTGCCTCCATGCGCCGCACCTTCTCTCTGTATGGCCGTGTGTCACTGCCTTCTTCTGCTGTCTGACTGACTGGTTGAATAAATAATTTTTGCCAAATCTAAAAATCGGGAACAATTGTCCGTCTCTAAAAAAATCGGGACTTTCCCGAAAAATTCGGGACGGATGGTCACCTAAGTTCTAGATGGAGGTCTTTAAGAGAGGAAGATTTAATGCAAATGCAACGGGAAAAACAGATGAAGGTAGACAGTTTCACAGAACAGAAGTGGCTGGAAAGAAGGAGACACCACAACGGACATTCTGTGGTTTACCATATTCACAATATTCATGCGGAAGCATGGCACCCCTTGTACTACGAGGGCGACGCAATGGTGGTGGATTGCTAGTTGTTAATTCCCTTGAGCTTCTGCCGTTGTAGCACCTATAGAAAGAAGAGAGTGCACCAGCGTCACGTCGCAGAGACAGAGGGTCAATTGAGCTTGAAAGTAGTAGACATATTAATCTTTTAGCCTTAGATTCAATCCTATTCAAAAGAAATGTGGGACCGAAACCACTCCAAATGTGAGAATAGTGCTCTATACTGGACAGATAAGACCCTTATATAATTGGAGCAACTATTCGGAAGAAAAAAAATAATCGCAATCTGAACAGTATTCCCAACTTCTTTGAAGCCGCCTTAGCAACCATTGTGATATGGTTTCAAGAAAGTTTGTTTATTTTCAGACCAAGAATGTTAATAATGTTTATAGGTGAGCTGAGAGAGCCGTCGAAGGAGTTAGAGTTGGGAGATGTTTATAAGAGGGAGATGTGAAGAAATTAAATTTCACAAGGTTGATGTGACCCCACCAGGAAATTCCGTTCAGATCCACAAGAATAGAGTCAGAAAGTTGAAGACGCGAAGCAACTGTACAAGCAAAAGAAGGAGCAGATTTGAAATGAATAGAAGAATGGAGAGTTGAGTCATCGGCATAAAAATGAACAGAGTTAGAAATGGAGCAGAGAAAATCGTTGATAAAAGTAAGAATAAAGTTGGAAATAGAACAGAACCTTGAGGAATATCACGATTGACAGAAAAGGAGAGAGAGGTTGCTTCATCAACAAGTTCCGATATGGAACGACCCGAGAGAAAACTAGACATAAGTAAGCAAAGAGAAAGAGAAAACCTAAAGGAAGGGAGCTTGAAAGAAGTGACATATGCCATTCCCGGTCAAACGCCTTGGAAATGTCAAGCTCCACCATACAAGACACGCCATAATCCCTGAGAGCAAACCATAAATCAGCAAGATAGAAAACTGTCACCAGTAGACCTCGAATTTCGAAAGTCGTTCTAATGATCTGAAAGAAGGGAGTGAGATTCCAGATGATCCAGAAATGATAGTTATGGAAAGTTTCAAATATTTTAGACAGAACACAAGTGAGGGATTAGAGCGGCCACCTGTCATAGGGATCGGACATGATAGAAGAGTGTTTTTGATAAATACCACTGATCTTTTTTGAATTTTTAATTATGGCAAAGCCAACATGGTTGTTTTCAATGCCTCAAAAACTTTGTACATTATCTACGAAAACAAAATCCAAACTTGTTCTTCAGTATTCATAGTGATTCGCCGTTTCTAGATTGTTTTTCGAAGGATTAAATTATTTTTCTCTCAAAAAGAGCAAAGAAGTTGGGTGTTGTTAGTTGCCGTAAGAGCTTCTCCCCACCTCAGTCACTTGCCCTTTATAGGGGAGTGTTTCGTTCCTGTGTGGAGTACTTATCGTGTATCTGAGGTGGTGCCGTTTATACAGCTCTTTTCTTGATAATGTGGTATCTTACTTACTGTATTTGTAATTTAAAATTAATCCGACAGTGAGAATTTTATTTAACTTGCTGTTTTGATCAGCTAAAACTTGCACGCAATTTTGAAAGATAAAATTCTTATTTTTGCAAATAAAAAATCTTAATCTCAATTTATTTTTTCCTTTTAAATATGAAAATATTTAGAAATGAAATTTTTTAATCAAGTTTTTTTTTTTTTTTTAATCAAACAATCCAACCCTGATTTGTTGTTTTTTTTCTTTTTCTTTTATGTAGATAAAAACGAGAAGTATGTAAAGGAAATATGATATCATATAACAAAAAATAATTTTATTATTTAAAAAAAAAAAAAAAATTTTTTTTTTTTTTTTATTTTAATTTTTTTTTTATTTATATTTATTATATTTATATATATATATATATATATATATATATATATATATATATATATATATATATATATATTATATATATTATATATATATATATATATATATATCCTCCGGTGGGCAAAGGCCAGAGGCCTACCAAATTCCACCAGGGTTGGGAAAGATATATATCATGGTCGATGGAGGCCGACGTGTCCAAATACACGGGTCCAGATATATATATATATATATATATATATATATATATATATATATATATATATATATATATATATATATATATATATATATATATATATATATAATATATATATATATATATATTAATTATCTAATATACAGAAATATCCATTTAAACATATTTCGCATACAAACACACGATATATATATATATATATATATATATATATATATATATATATATATATATATATATATATATATATATATATATATATATATATATATATATATATATATATATATATATATATATATATATATATATATATTATACAGCTCCTGATATCTTTACCTTCACCTACAAATGCAAATAGGAAAAACATATTTGATAATTAATTTTTTATTTTTTGCTTCGATTTCACAAAAAAAAAAAAAAAAAAAAAAAAAAAAAATCCAATTCCTGAGCTTGGAATCCCAGCTTCGGAATCCAGCTCTGGAACATCGGTTCCGGAACCCTAGTTCTTATTTAATGTTCTTAATCACGACTAGGGTTGTATCTTCCAAGATAAGCGTTACAGTTGGAGCAGTAATGCCTCACTTCTTGCAAACTGTCTACGAAATAAGGAATTAGGCAGCATCCTAACCAACACCTGGAAAAAATAATATAAATAAAAAAACGAATCTATTGCAAAAAAACAAAATAAATAAAAATAAATATAAATAAAATTGAATATATATATTAAAATAAAATAAATAAAACTTATTACATAACAAAAATAATAAAATTAAATGCATATTAATATAAGGAAATAAAAGTATATATATATATTATATATATATATATATATATATATATATATATATATATATATATATATATATATATATATATATATATATATATATATATATATATATATATATATATATATATATATATATATATATATATATATATATATATATATATATATATATATATATATATATATATATATATATATATATATATATATATATATATATATATATATATATATATAATATATATATATATATATATATATATATATATATATATATATATATATATATATATATATATATATATATATATATATATATATATATATATATATATATATATATATATATATATATATATATATATATATATATATATATATATATATATATATATATATATATATATATATTATATATATATATATTATATATATAATATATATAATTTTAAATTTATAAAGAAAGTTAATATTAAAATTATTTTTAAAAAATTTAAATAAATATATAAATAAAATAAATTATATTGAAAAATAAATAAAACTATATATTGAAGATAAATAAATATATATATATATATATATATATATATATATATATATATATATATATATATATATATATATATATATATATATATATATATATATATATATATATATATATATATATATATATATATATATATATATATATATATATATATATATATAATAATATATTAATTAAATATAAAAAAAAAAAATTAAATTTTTTAATTTTTAATATTTCGAAATAAAAAATAAATAAAACTAAATTATATAAAATAGCATAAATTAAATATATTGAAAAATAAAATTAGTTTTATTTGAAAAATAAAAGAATAAAATTAAAAATATTAAAAAAATATATAAAATTAATTATAAAAATTAAATATATTGAAAAAAAATTAATAACTAAAATAAAATCAAGTATCAAAAAAATAGCTTTAAAATATAATTTAAATTATTTTTAAAAAAATTTTAAAATCAAATTAAAAAAAATTAATTTAATTTTTTTCATTTTTTATAATTTTCGATTTTTATTATTTTTTGGTTTATAATTATTATTTTATCTCCCAAAAATTAACTTTAATAAATTTTAATGATAATTAAGGTCTTAATTTTTTTACAAAAATTAGTAGTTTTATTATTATTATTATTATTATTATTATTATTATTATTATTATTATTATTATTATTATTATTATTATTATTATTATTAATTATATTTACATTTTCTTATAGATATTTTTAATGATAAAATTGCAAAATATATAATATATATATATATATATATATATATATATATATATATATATATATATATATATATATATATATATATATATATATATATATATATATATATATATATATATATATATATATATATATATATATATATATATATATATATATATATATATATATAAATATATATTAAGAACGTAAATAGAGAAGTAAGGAAGAAAAAATTAAAGTTAATTAAAGTAAAAATTTAAAAATAATTTAAATTAAATATAAAATAAAATTACTAAGAAAGACTTTATGAATAAATTACCTTGAGAGTAAAAGTGAGGTTAATTTAGGGAGAGAGTGTGTGTGTTGTTTGTTTGTGTGTGTATGTGTGTGTGTGTGTGTGTGTGTGTGTGTGTGTGTGTGTGTGAAAGGGAGAGGTAAACAGATAAACTATCACTCAGAATTCACTCACAGATTTAAAGACAGAAAGTGAGTACACGTATTGTGATGGGGAGAGAGTGAGTAAGAGATAGAGAGTTAGATACAGAGACTCAAACAGACAGACTTTCACAACCTATTCCCTCAGACTCAAAAACAGAAAGGTAGTACTTGACCTTGACCTTGACCTATGACGGAGAGAGAAAGAGAAGCAAACAGATGGAATATCTCGCAGAAATCACTCACACTGAAAAGCAGAAAGAACATGAACTTTGATGGATCATCATGGACAGAGAGAGAGAGAGAGAGAGAGAGAGAGAGAGAGAGAGAGAGAGAGAGAGAGAGAGAGAGAGAGAGAGAGAGAGAGAGAGAGACGGGACTTTTACAGTGTACTTACCCACAGATGCAAAGGCAAAACGCGAGAACATGAGCTGTTGTAGAAGGCGACGTGACTATTCTAGTGCTCATGTTATTCTGACAAGTAAGGACAGGTAAGAAGCATGCTACTCCTGTCGAAAACCTGTCTCGTGTAGAGAGGAGTTATTCCTGTTCCTTTCTGCGTCATTTTTCAAGGACAGTTTCAAGGACAGTTTTCTTTACTCTGTAGCCATAATTTTTCCATATTATATATATA
>SEYY01022179.1:0-2500 GCA_009176605.1 Armadillidium nasatum | reverse complement strand
TTTCGTAACCTTTACCAACGATTCCATGATTCATTTTTTTTTTTTTTTTGCAGTTTGAAATGGAGTAATATATATATATATATATATATATATATATATATATATATATATATATATATATATATATATATATATATATATATATATATATATATATATATATATATATATATATATATATATATGATCATTACCCTATAAAGCAGATAAAAAATGAAGAGAAATAGGCCATGATGGAAGGACTCTTTTTGACCTCACTACGAATAGGTTGTTGACAATGAGGACAAGTGAGGGAGACACTGTCCCTCCCCAAAGGACTGAATACAGTGACACTGTCGAAATAACTTCGATTTCTGGGGTAATCTGAAAGAAGTTATCACTACGTAAAATTAATATAAATAATCGACTGACTAATAAATAATTTCATTTGTATTTATCTTTCCATTGCTCTAGTTAGTTGTCAGCCAGTTTATTTATCTATATATCTTTTTATTTAACTTTATCTATCTATCTATTACTATCCATTTATATTTTTATCTAATCATCTGATCTGCCTATATCTATCTATCTATCTATCTATCTATCTATCTATCTATCTATCTATCTATCTATCTATCTATCTATCTATCTATCTATCTATCTATCTATCTATATATCTATATATATATATATATATATATATATATATATATATATATATATATATATATATATATATATATATATATATATATATATATATATATATATATATATAAATACTTACAACCAAGGTTTTGTCTTGGTCCGTAACCATAAGAATATGCATATCCAGTAGGAGGAGGGAGTGCAGGATACAGAGAAAAAACTGGGGGAGGGGGAGGCGGAGGTATGGGAGGATGTTGAGGCTGTAGTGGCTCTGTAGGGGCATAGGGTGGAGCTGGTTCAGTTTTATTCATTATTTATGATTAGTAAGTCATTAGTTCTATATATATATATATATATATATATATATATATATATATATATATATATATATATATATATATATATATATATATATATATATATATATATATATATATATATATATATATATATATATATATATATATATATATATATATATATATATATATATATATATATATATATATATATATATATATATATATATATATATATATATATATATATATATATATATATATATATATATATATATATATATATATATATATATATATATATATATATATATATATATATATATATATATATATATATATATATATATATATATATATATATATATATATATATATATATATATATATATATATATATATATATATATATATATATATATATATATATATATATATATATATATATATATATATATATATATATATATATATATATATATATATATATATATATATATATATATATATATATATATATATATATATATATATATATATATATATATATATATATATATATATATATATATATATATATATATATATATATATATATATATATATATATATATATATATATATATATATATATATATATATATTTCTTTTGTTCTTAAAGCGAAATCTGAAATTTTATAAATTAAAACCATAATAAAAATCGCACTTAAAATTTCGCTATACACTATTTTCTAATCACTTTCAAGCCATATTAAAAAACATCAGCTTTACAATTAAATGAATGAATAAAAAATCATTTTTTTTTAAATAAAGAGTATTTTAAACATAAAATTCTTTAATTGTTGTTAAGTTTCACTAAGAAAAGAAGAAATAAAAAAACCATTCTCGCTTCCACTCGGAATTTACTGTCCTTTTTTGGTGTATATTTGACTCAATGCTTCGTATTTGATCAATATATTGATTTGATTGTCTTTTAACAAGAAAATGAGAGTATTTCTTAGAAATAAAGAGAGAGAGAGAGAGAGAGAGAGAGAGAGAGAGAGAGAGAGAGAGAGAGAGAGAGAGAGAGAGATAATATATATATATATATATATATATATATATATATATATATATATATATATATATATATATATATATATATATATATATATATATATATATATATATATATATATATATATATATATATATATATATATATATATATATATATTCTTTATTTTGTTTTGTTTTTCTTCTTTTATTATTTTTGTTTATTATTAACCCGAAATAACCATTATTTTTTCCATTCTTTTATATTTGCTAAAATTTTCATTTGCTATTTATTTTTTATTTTTTTTATTTCAAATATTTTTCATTGTCACTTAAAAACTGATGGAAAGTTGATCAATTTCTACAATAATAAATAATAAAAAAAAAATTTTTTTAATTAATTTTTAATGATCCCGAAAAGTTTAATTTAAATATGTGTTATACCTATATATATATATATATATATATATATATATATATATATATATATATATATATATATATATATATATATATATATATATATATATATATATATA
>SEYY01022178.1:50000-97754 GCA_009176605.1 Armadillidium nasatum | reverse complement strand
TATATATATATATAAATTTTACGCCCTCCCGGACTCGAATCATTGATAGCAGCATCACCTTTAGACAATGTACAGAAGGCTCTACCACCGAGCTACGTCGCCTTCCAAAAAAAAGAAGGCATAGTAGAACTGTTTTCAAGCTCTTCTGCTTCGAAACACATAGTAAATCGAACGGTTTGCAAGCTCTCCTGCTTCGAATCACTGTAGGAGGGTGCTTGGAACCCCTACTAGGACTACTATGGCATTCTGCTGGGTGCTCCTGGGTTAAAGAAGCAGCCAACCAAAATCCAGCAAAGCCAACATAGGCACAACAACTGTTGCGGCGAAATTAATAATATAAGACAGAGAAATTGTTCGCATGCCAGGACTCGAACCATTGACAGCAGCGTCGCTGTTGTAATGCCAAAGTATCCTCAGTGGGGGTTCAAAGCACCCAAGGTACCAAGCTCGGAGATGCTTCGTGGGGCGACATCCAAAGAATGGCAAGGGAATTTAGAAACAAGTTTTTTAATTTCTAAAATGGAATGACATTGCAAGAGCTATTCAAATATTCAAGGAATATCTGCTATTAGATTAACTAATAAACAAAGTATACTGCTTTAATGTTTTAAGACTTTTAAAATAAGGATATTTAGAGCTTAAGTTGGCTGCCTCCGATGATGGGGATGGTGCCGCCATGACCCGGCGTCCGCTGCCCCGATGCTGGTCTTATTTTTCATATTCGCAACATCCCGGTCTTTTTCTAATTTCCTCTTTGTGAGCATTATCTCTTTCTTCTAAACCTCAACTTTTGTTTTTAACCTAAACTCAGGTGTTGAGTGTGCGCCAGCAAAACCTTTCTGTTTCCTCTACGTCTCTTATCCTAATTTTCAGCAAGGAGGTTGTTGGCATATGTGCGCAACGACGTTTTGCTCTGGTGCTTAATTGGAGTCACTGAATTCTCACTTTATGGCTTAAGCTTCTGCAATCTACAACTAAAATTTATTGTTCTATTTTACTCCAATTCTACTACTAAAAAAAAAATCTTCGACTATTAAACTCCAGTTAGAGCACATTCTTTCTTTTTTTTTCCCCGAAAATCATTTGGGGTATTTCAATGTTCACCACAGCTAATGACTTTTTCTGTTCTCATGATAAGCTGGTGAACTCGCCTCCATTTTTCTACCCAAACAACCATGAGCATTGGTAGTTGATGCAACTTCTTTCCAGATCCCTGACCGTCTTGGTGATAAACTTAACATACTTGATTTTTCTTAAATTCTATCCTTCTCTTTATACGTTAAACTCTTCCTCTGGGTTCACCAATCACCTTCATATCCCGTACTTGTTCTGTCTCTCAAGGTTCCGCAAGAACGACCCCGCCTTCGCGAGGAGACGTTGTGGCACTTCGGTATGCTAACTGGTCTGACTTGCGGTGTACTTCACGATATCTCATGGTAATGATTACTACTTTCCGGGAGAGGTCAATCGGAGTGTGCTGAGCGCATAGCGATGATTTTCTCTGCATGGAGGCATACATTCATATTTTTCCCTTTTACATACCCACAAACCTTGGTTTATCTACTTGTTCTCGCGCTATCGCCGCAGGGATGCTGCCTTCAGAGATTACCTCGTCATTCAAACTCCTTAAACTCATCAACTTATATTTCATCCCGGATCGTGCAAAATCTATTCTTCTAGATATCAAAAACACCTTTTCTCCGCCGCAAGGCATATATCTTTCTGTTCCTCTTCTCTCGCCCTTTCTGGCATTTGCAAAAAACTTTTTTTGCTTCTTCCTCTTTCCCTCCTCTTAGTTCTTTGATGCACAACTGCCATTTTTACCTTCTTTAAAGCTGAATCTTCGCTCAGACTTTTGCCTTTAACCTATCTTAGACGATTCCGGAGCTATTCCTCCTCCTTCAACCCCCTCCAACTCATTTATGCCTAACATTGTAATTTCTTCTAAAGATGTCATTTCTGCTCTCTCTGAGCTTAAACACTAAGAAGGCGTATGTCCTGATAGTATTCCTCCTGCGGTTCTTAAAAACTTATGCTTCCATCTTGCACCCTGCCTTGGTAAACTATTTTGTCTATGTCTCTCTACTTCGGCCTTCCCTTCTTGCTGGATCTGTCCTGTGCCGAAGAAGGGGGGGGCCCTCTCCACTATCAATCTATCGTCCTATTTCTTTGACTCCGTTTTTTCTAAAGTTTTCGAATCTACCCTTAACAGGAAAATTTGGAAACACCTTAATTCTTCTAATCTTTCTCTGATCGCTGTAGGCTTTTCGTAAAGAACGCGCTACTGGTGATCTTGTTTCCCTACTTTCTGACTCTTGGTCTCCACTCTTCGGGTTTCGGTGAGTCTTTCGCTGTAGCGCTAGTCATATCGAAAGCCTTCGATAGGTCTGCCACAAAGCTTTGATTTCCAAACTCCCTCTTTCGGAATTTATCCTTCTCTCTGTGAACTTCTCCTATTTCCTTTCCGATCGTTTACAGCAGCTGTTGTAGACGGCCACTGTTCTTCCTATAAATCTAAAATAGTGTGTTCCTCAAGGATCTGTCCTTCCAACTCTTTTCTAATTTACATCAATTCAATGACCTTCTCTCTATTACTTCGTCTCCTATACACTCCTTTGCAGATGACTCCACCCTTCATTACTCCTTTAAATTTGAAAGACGTCCCTCCCAACGGCAGTTGGTAGATTCAAGAAGGGTGGCTTTGGAGCAACTGACCTCTGATCTTTCTCATATTTCAGATTGGGGCTGAAAAAACATGATCGTTTTCAATGCCTCCATCTTTTTACTCAACACAATCCTCTACACAACTATGATATCTTCTTCGAAAGCACTCAACTTAAACCTTCATCTGTCCTCAATATTCTTGGTGTTTCTTTTTCTCGTGATCTTTTCTGAAAAGATCAAATTACTCTCTCTCTAAACAAGTTTCCAAGAGGTTGAGTGTTCTGAGGCGCCTTCCCTTCGTATTTTTTACGCCACCCAGTTGCTTGCTCTGTATAGGGGTGTTGTTCGCCCAGTATGAATATACCTCGTACATCGATGGTTCCCACATACAGCTCTTCTCAGAAAGGTGGAGTCTAGGGCTTTTTCTTATAAACTCTTTTGCTCTTACTAATTCTAAAATCTCTTTCTGTTGTCTTAAATATCTGTTAGACACTCTCTTTATTCTATGCTATTCACACAGTCTCTTCTAAGCACTACTCCTCATCCTCCATAGAACTTAACACACGACTTTCTACAAAGTCACCTTTCTCTGTCCATCTCGACTCCAACTTAAACGCTATGATCATCTTATATGTACTCTACGATAAAGTCTGGAAACACTCCTTTATCTGTTTTCCCACTTTCCTTGACTTGTGCACTTTTTAAACGCCGTGTATCGGTCACGTCGGACATTAGTGACCAGATCTGAATGTTCCCCAATCTGGGGAATTGGTAGGCCTCTGGCTTTTGCCACCGGAGGAATATAGATATATATATAATATATATAATATATATATATTATATATATATATATATTATATATATATATATATATATATATATCGCAGCTATAGAGCTTAGAAGCAGACATATTAAACTAGAAACTGACCAGGTTTCAGAACGCCAAATTTCAGATGGAGCGAAAACGTATGGTCATATTCCAACTAACACCAACGCCAGACTGTCGGAATCGCCGGACTTTGATACTTGGATAGAGGCATTGAATGACTTTATCCTTAAAATTCACTGATGAAGATAATTAATTAAAGAAGGTTTGCTACGGAATCACGTTTCAATGAAATGTTTAAATTATTTGCTAATGTAAAATTATTTTTTTATTTGAATGAAAATGATAAAAAAAAAACTATTAATAAAAAGAACATTCCTTTATTTCAAGAGATTTTAAATATTATAATTTAAGAACTGAAATATTTGTAACAATAATGGAAAAGTTTATTTAAAAACTGTTATTTTCATTTTTCGTTCATTATTTGCATTTACCATTCCACTGCTTTATCAGATCAGACTCTTTATTGGCTCAAAGGACTCCTTTTCTCATACCACACCATTAACCACAATTCTCTCTTTCATATATATATATATATATATATATATATATATATATATATATATATATATATATATATATATATATATATATATATATATATATATATATATATATATATAATATATATATATATATATATATATATATATATATATTTAGATTTTTTCTCAGTATATAATCACAAAATTTCAGAAATCTAAAAAAATTAAATTACAATTAAAAAAAAAAAATTGAAACGTTATTTTGAGTTTTATTTATATTTTCTAATTCAAGCATTTCCTTTTTTGATTTTTAGACCTCCTCCCTTTCGGGATTTCGATGGTTTTATATCAGAGATTTTATACAATTTCCGAAGGTTTTCCAAATTTCTTTTGGATTTTCTTTTTGGTCACACTGTGTTTGTTGCTAAAAACTGTTATTATTTTTTATTCGAATCTTTTTAATTACAGTGAACAGTTCTAGAATAATTCAGTTTTAGGATTCTGTTCTAGAATAATTCATCGCTAATTGATATAAAAATTTGCTCAATAACTTTTTTTTTTTAATTTTTTCAGTAAAATTAGGAGAATGATGTAGAAACATTGTTGTTTTTGACCCATTCACTTCTTCATGGTGTTTTCATGAGTTTTATGGATTTATTTTCCCAGAAAATTTGGAAATAAATCCATAAAAACCATGAAAATACCATGAAGGAGTGAATGGGTCAAAAACAGCATTTAGATGAAAATGTGTCTATATCATTCTCCTAACTTTTCTGAACAAATAAAAAAAAGTTGTTGAGCAAATTTTGAACTGTTGTCATTTGAAGTTGGGGTGAAAAAATAAATAAAAAATAATCCATAAAACAATGTAAACACCATGGAGTGAATTGGCTAAAAACAACCCTTATAGGAAAATGTTTCTACATCATTCTCCTACCTTTCCTGAAAAAAATTTAAAAAAAAGTTATTGAGCAAATTTTTACTGGGGTTATTTGAAGTTTTGGTGGATTATCTCAAAAACTATAACTCCCACAGAATATAAGAATTCAAAAATCTGTATTGTCCCCAGTTATATTTATGTACCATGCTTCATCTTTCTATTATGAAAATTAAAAATTGTATTTAAGAAAACAATAACCGAAAAAATGAATGAAAATGTCCGATCCCCCTTGTCAATTGATAAAAATGTTTAAAGGATTGATATTTACATCTCAGCCTTTACACTCTTGATTTGAACCCGTTGGCTGTGAGTGACAACAGTTAGCGTAACAATGAGTTTCTTATTATGTACACGAGGTAGTGCTATTAAATAACGACCGCTCTAATTTTATCTCTATGTGCAGGAATTAACGAGCGAACGGTTTGCTGGAGTGTTCTATAAAGTCATTCATGCCATCTATCCAAGTATCAAAGTCCGGCGACCGACAGTCTGGCGTTGGTGTTAGTTGGAATATGACCATACGTTTTCGCTCCATCTGAAATTTGGCGTTCTGAAACATGGAGTTCTGGTCACTAATGTTTCTAGTTTAATATGTCTGCTTCTTTCCCTATAAGATCTATAATTTTTTTTAGCTAACCCCCCTAGCTTGGAAGCTGGCGACGCCCATATATATATATATATATATATATATATATATATATATATATATATTATATATATATATATATATATATATATATATATATATATATATATATATATATATATATATATATATATATATTCTATGTCTCCTCCGGTGGGCAAAGGCCGGAGGCCTACCAATATCCACCAGAGTTGGGGAACATTCAGAATCTGGTCACTAATGGCCGACGTGACCGATACACGGCGTTTAAAAGTGCACAAGTCAAAGGAAGTTGGGAAAACAGATAAAGGGAGTGTGTTCCAGACTTTATCAGTAGAGTACATGTAAGGTTCAGCATTGCGATTAAGTCTGGGGTCGGAAAGTTGGATAGAGAAAGGATGAGATTGTGTAGAAAGTCGTGTCGTACAAGCTCTTCTCAATGGAGGAGGTATGCGACGTTAGAGCTCAGAAGAGCAATGTCCGTTGTAATAGCGATAGAATAAAGAGAGTGACTCAACAACTCGAAAGAGAACAAGAAAGAGATTGGAGAGAATTAGTAAGAGCAAAAGAGTTTATAAGACGAAAAGCAATAGACTCCACCTTTCTGAGAAGAGCTGTATGTGTGGAACCATCCCAGATGTACGAGGTATATTCCATACTGGGGCGAACAACACCCCTATACAGAGCAAGCAACTGGGGTGGCGTAAAAAAACCACGAAGGCGCCTCAGAACACTCAACCTCTTGGAAGCTTGTTTAGAGAGAGAGATAATTTGATCTTTCCAAGAAAAAGATCACGAGAAAAAGAAACACCAAGAATATTGAGGACAGATGAAGGTTTAAGTTGAGTGCTTTCGAAGAAGATATCATAGTTGTGTAGAGGATTGTGTTGAGTAAAAAGATGGAGGCATTGAAAACGATCATGTTTTTTCAGCCCCAATCTGAAATATGAGAAAGATCAGAGGTCAGTTGCTCCAAAGCCACCCTTCTTGAATCTACCAACTGCCGTTGGGAGGGACGTCTTTCAAATTTAAAGGAGTAATGAAGGGTGGAGTCATCTGCAAAGGAGTGTATAGGAGACGAAGTAATAGAGAGAAGGTCATTGAATTGATGTAAATTAGAAAAAGAGTTTGGATAGGACAGATCCTTGAGGAACACCACTATTTATAGATTTATAGGAAGAACAGTGGCCGTCTACAACAGCTGTTGTAGAACGACCGGAAAGGAAATAAGGGAGAAGTTCACAGAGAGAAGGATAAATTCCGAAAGAGGGAAGTTTGGAAATCAAAGCTTTGTGCAAGACTCTATCGAAGGCTTTCGATATGACTAGCGCTACAGCGAAAGACTCACCGAAACCCCGAAGAGTGGAGGACCAAGAGTCAGAAAGTAGGAAAAAAAGATCACCAGTAGAACGTTCTTTGCGAAAGCCATACTAGCGATCAGAGATAAGATTAGAAGAATTAAGGTGTTTCCAAATTTTCCTGTTAAGGGTAGATTCGAAAACTTTAGAAAAAACGGATGTTAAAGAAATAGGACGATAGATTGATAGTGGAGAGGGCCCCCCCCCCTTCTTCGGCACAGGACAGATCCAGCAAGAAGGGAAGGTCGAAGTAGAGAGACATAGACAAAATAGTTTACCAAGGCAGGGTGCAAGATCGGAAGCATAAGTTTTGAGAACCGCAGGAGGAATACTATCAGGACCATACGCCTTCTTAGTGTTAAGCTCAGAGAGAGCAGAAATGACATCTTTAGAAGAAATTACAATTTAGGCATAAATGAGTTGGAGGGGTTGAAGGAGGAGGAATAGCTCCGGAATCGTCTAAGATAGAGTTAAAGGCAAAAGTCTGAGCGAAGAGTTCAGCTTTAATAGAAGGTAAAATGGCAGTTGTGTCATCAGAAGAAACTAGAGGAGGGAAAGAGGAAGAAGCAAAGTTAGAGTTAGCATTTGCAAAATGCCAGAAAGGGCGAGAGGAAGAGGAAGCAGAAAGATTATTGCACTTGCGGCGGAGAAAGGTGTTTTTGATATCTAGAAGAATAGATTTTGCACGATTCCGGGATGAAATATAAGTTGAATGAGTTTAAGGAGTTTGAATGACGAAGGTAATCTCTGAAGGCAGCATCCCTACGGCGAATAGTGCGAGAACAAGTAGAGATAAACCAAGGTTTGTTGGGTATAGTAAAAGGGAAAAAATATGAAATGTATGCCTCCATGCCAGAGAAAATCACCTCGGCTATGCGCTCAGTACACTCCGATTGACCTCTCCCACGAAAGTAGTAATCATTCCATGGGAAATCAGTGAAGTACAACCGCAAGTCAGACCAGTTAGCAGCACCGAAGTGCCACAAACGTCTCCTCGCCGAAGGCGGGGGTCGTTCTTGCGGAAGACTTGAAGAGACAGAACAAGATACGGAGATATGAAGGTGATTGGATGAACCCAGATTAGGAAAGAGTTTAACAGTATAAGGAGAAGGATAAGAGGTTAAGAAAAGATCAAGTATGTTGAGTTCATCATCAAGACGGTCAGGGATACGGGAAAGAAGTTGCATCAACTACCAATTGCTCATGGTTGTTCTGGATAGAAAAATGGTAGGCGAGTTCACCAGCTGAATCATGAGAACTAGATGAAAGTCATTAGCTGTGGTGAACATTGAAATCACCCAAAATGATGATTTCGGGGAAAAAAGAATAAGAAAGAATGTGCTCTATATTGGAGTTTAAATAGTCGAAGATTTTTTTTTTAGTCAGTAGAATTAGGAGATAAATAACAGAACAATAAATTTAGTAGTAGAATTGCAAGAGAGCTTAAGCCATAAAGTAGAGAATTCAGTAGACTCCAAATTAGAGACACGAGAGCAAATAACGTCGTTGCGCACATATGCGCAACAACCTCCTTTGGCTGAAAATTGAGGATAGAGACAGTAGGAGGAAACAGAGAAGGTTTACTGTCAGCACACTCAAGCACCTGAGTTTCGGTTAAAAACAAAAGTTGAGGTTTAGAAGAAGAGAGATGATGTTCAACAAAGTGGAAATTAGAAAAAAGACCGCGAATGTTGCAGAAATTATGAATAAAAATAAGACCATGCATCGGGGCAAGCCGGACGCCGGGTCATGGCGGCACCATCCCCATCATCGGAGGCAGCCAACTTAAGCTCTAAATATCCTTATTTTAAAAGTCTTAAAACATTAAAGCAGTATACTTTGTTTATTAGTTAATCTAATAGCAGATATTCCTTGAATATTTGAATAGCTCTTGCAATGTCATTCCATTTTAGAAATTAAAAAACTTGTTTCTAAATTCCCTTGCCATTCTTTGGATGTCGCCCCACGAAGCATCTCCGAGCTTGGTACCTTGGGTGCTTTGAACCCCCACTGAGGATACTTTGGCATTACAACAGCGACGCTGCTGTCAATGGTTCGAGTCCTGGCATGCGAACAATTTCTCTGTCTTATATTATTAATTTCGCCGCAACAGTTGTTGTGCCTATGTTGGCTTTGCTGGATTTTGGTTGGCTGCTTCTTTAACCCAGGAGCACCCAGCAGAATGCCATAGTAGTCCTAGTAGGGGTTCCAAGCACCCTCCTACAGTGATTCGAAGCAGGAGAGCTTGCAAACCGTTCGATTTACTATGTGTTTCGAAGCAGAAGAGCTTGAAAACAGTTCTACTATGCCTTCTTTTTTTTGGGAAGGCGACGTAGCTCGGTGGTAGAGCCTTCTGTACATTGTCTAAAGGTGATGCTGCTATCAATGATTCGAGTCCGGGAGGGCGTAATAATATATATATATATATATATATATATATATATATATATATATATATATATATATATATATATATATATATATATATATATATATATATATATATATATATATATATATATATATATATATATATATATATATATATATATATATATATATATATATATATATATATATATATATATATATATATATATATATATATATATATATATATATATATATATATATATATATATATATATATATATATATATATATATATATATATATATATATATATATATATATATATATATATATATATATATATATATATATATATATATATATATATATATATATATATATATATATGACCGAACCGGGCCCCGGCCCCGGCCCCGGCCCCGGCTAAAAATCAGGGAAAACCGGGGTTGCCGGCCGGGGTTAAAATGGCAAATTATACAAAAATTTTTTTTTTTTTTAGTTTTCAGCCCATTCTGCTGAAACTTTCAGTGTATATAGATTTTTTACCGGTAAGAAAAGTCCATTTCTAGCGTTTTCCCGAGTCTATTACGGTTAAAAGTTTTTTTTATTTTTTTATTTTTTATTTTTTTGTGGAAATTTTACCCTTTTTCAATAGAATGGCGGTGCCAAACCACTTTTTAGAATGAGCTGAAAGTTGGACTATTTATTCAAAATTATATGGGCTACAAAAGCCTCTAATAGACTTTTGTTCCCAGAGTTATAGAAAAAATGTTATAAGCCAAAAACTGACCAACTATAGGAAAAAAAAATTTTTTAACTAAAAAAATCCACCTTTTCAGACAAAATCTTTTTTAAAAAAAATACAACTATAACATTTCCTATTTTTGGTGTGTATAGAGGAGGGGTGGGGCTACAAATTCCTCTATGTACTTTATTCGATGAGATTCGTTGGTTTTGAGATATAGCCTTCAAAAAGGTCCATTTTTGGCCAAATTTCAAAAATTCCCAAAGTTTGAGAGGCTATATCTCGCTTCAAACAAAGGGCATTTAAAAATGCCACTAAATAAAAATTGTTGCCCTGTTCCTCTTCTAAACAATATTCACAAAAAAAAAAAATAGTAGCTTGCGTTTTTTTTTTAAATAATTTTTTCCTCCAGAAGGGTACGATTTTTGCAAATTTTTTTTTAAGTGCTTATAACTTTTTTCTAGACGTGATATCAAAAATCTATTCCCACCAATGCAAGAAATTGGGACAAAGGTATTCAATTAAATTTTCAGCTCATGTGGACCAGTGGTTTGATCCAGTTATTCATTTTTTTCAACTTTGGGTCCAAATAAGTTTCAAACCGTTATAGACTCAAAAAAATGCTCGAAATCAACTCAGAACTTCATGAAAAAATTCACATACTTTGAAAATTTCAGCTCAATCAGTCAAATAATAAAAAAAAATTTCAAACAAAATATAAGAAAATTAAGAGTTTTTTTCTTTTCTGTTTCTTTTGACCGCTCCTTTTCGGCTTGTGAATGTTCATCTTTGTGTTTTGTTTTAGATACTCCAAAAAGATTTGGTTGAAATTTTTTTTTTCTTGTAGCACCCGGGGGTTCTCTTCCAATTTTCTGACTGCAGATATTACATTTAGCTATTTCGAGCCTATCCTGAAACATTGTAAAGTATTCAAAAACTGCAGAAGCTGATCTTTTAGCCATATTGACTGAGAGTATAAACAAAATAATAATTTTTAAATAATGCAGCTAAATGATACAAGTTTGATACATAGCAATAAAATAACAATGATATGTATAAATACAGGTTAAATTGATAATTTTATATCTTACATTTTTTCAAACTTTATCTTTGGGTCTTACCTAGGTAAGCGTGTTAAATCACTATTATGAATTATAATAATTTTTTTTTTAATTTTTGTGCTTTTTTTAAACTTTAAATATACAGAACTGTAATTTTCTGATTTTTTTTTAGAGAAAATGCATATAATCATTAATTTAAGTGAATGTTGGCTATTCTACTCCTTCCTTACAATTAAATAAACCTTATATCTAATTTTCTTAACCTAAAATTTCAGTGCTTTTGACCTCTTTACAAATTTTAGGAAACCCCGGCCATAACCCCGGCCCCGGCCCCGGCCCCGGCCCCGGCCAAATTTGGGTGACCCCGGCCCCGGCCAAATTCCAGCCCCGGTCGGTCCCATATATATATATATATATATATATATATATATATATATATATATATATATATATATATATATATATATATATATATATATATATATATATATATATATATATATATATATATATGGTTGATTATATTGTCATCTGTTGTATATCTAATGTTTTTTCAAGTTATAAAATACTCCAACTATACTATATAATGCAATTATTACTTATAATTTAAATAAATATCAGAAGAGTACCCTTTTCTAGCACAGTCATTAATATACTCCATGAATATTTAAAATTTTATCTGACAAAATCTACTCCTAAATCCATGCTGAAAGTTACGCAACAAATTAGTTGCTGATAAATTTTTCTGAATTTAAATTTTCAGAATTATTTCTAAAAACTTTATTAAATATGTTAACTAATTGGTCTCTCAACTTGCTGACTAAACTTTTAAAACTTCTCATATTACCTTGTGGTATTTTGGCAATTTTTAGGCAATTTTTTTTTTTTTCCAGAACTTTATTAGACAGTTCAGAATAAGCAAGTTATCTTCGTTATTTACATCATTAGAGTATATTATGTTACACATTTGCCTGTGATATCCAGCAACAATTTTTCCATACAAACATAAAATAATTATTTTAAAATTTTTTAAGAAAATTAAATTTAAATAGAAATCAAATTTATGACATTAACTAAGTTTTCCTCACAGTCACTCATCAAATTTATTATTAGGCTTTTTATTTATACTTTTGAGTTCTAAAAGTTAAGTTTTATTTATTTATTTTTTTTTATCTCAGTAGCGTCAAAGTTTACCCTATAATTATAGGGTAAACTTTGGTAGCGTTTAATTAATTTAAATATTGTAAATTAAAGTGTACGCAAAGTTTGGTGCAAGGGTGAAGTCGTTTTGACTTTTGAACATCCCCTAGCTAAAGGCTGTGGAAAGACTCCAATTGTTTTACGAATAAGAAAACAAATTTAAAATTTGTTATGGCAAGATGGCTACCCTTCCCTCTCCCACCCAGGTAAAGACGAGTATATGATCGATATCAATGATGTTTGCCGTGTTTTGAGAATATTTTCGAAGAAAGGGAACATTTTCATATAAATTTCGAAATTTGGGTTAATGTTGCTAATCTGAATTGTTATATGCAATGAATTTAAATCTTGAGGAGGTAGGCTGAGTTAGGCCCATACTAGTGAATTTTGATCAGTTAAAATTGTTAAATCTTTTAAATGTTGAGTAAATAAGGATTTGGTTCATGCTCATTGTCTTTTGTAAGATTGTACAGGTGGCCATGGAAATTTTAAACATCTTTTGGTAGCGGTTTTTCATTGTAGGCAAATTCCGCCTTCATATTCAGTTGTCATTCGTTATTAAAATTAGTTACCTTTTATATCCATCCAAACTTTAAAATGGAAATAAAATTTCATGAGCAATTAGAAAGCATCGTGAAATATACTAGTTATGTAGGCTAAACATTTGTCAAAGCACCACAAAACTCCCCACCCCCCTCTTCCATAGCAAAGTAGTTTTAGGAAATAATTAGGGATTATAACTATATATATATACTTATTAATGGTTTACTTAATATTTTGGTGGAAATTGGTTACTATTAGGGTATTAGAGCATCATCTTGAATTAGTATAAAATATATAGTTTTAACACTAAATTGGTATATATATATATATATATATATATATATATATATATATATATATATATATATATATATATATATATATATATATATATATATATATATATATATATGTGGACTGAGTAGGGCCCTGGCCACAGCAAGCCATGGCCATTTTTACTGATCCCCGTACTAGCCCCTGCTAAAAATTAGAAAACCGGGGTTAAATTGGCAAATTATACTTATTAATGGTGGATTTAATCAAACAAAATATATGAAAATTAAGATTTTTTCTTGTTTTTTCAATATTTTCTTTTTCTTTGCTGTTTCTTTTGATCACTCCTTTTCTGCTAGTGAATATTCATCTTTGTATTTTGATTTTAGATACCCCATTAAATATTTGGTCAAAAAATTTTCACTTGGGGCACTCAGAGGTCCTCTTTTAATTTCCTGGCTGTAGATGTTACATTTAGGTCTTTTGAGCCTATCCTGAAACATTGTAAAGTACTCCCATAATTCTGAAGCTGAACTTTTAGCTTAGTGACTGAAAGGATAAACAAAATAATTTTGAAATAATATAGCTAAGTGATACAAATTTGATATACAGCAAAAAAATAATATGTATAAATACAGGTTATATTTATTTATTTCTCAGATATTTTAAAATTTACAATGACATTACTATGATATTTTCAACATTTTTCATGACATTTTTAGGAATTTGGTATTTTTATTAAAAAAAATGCCTTTCTGCACTTGTACTAAATTTTATTCATTTATATAACAAAATTTTATTATATTTTCAGTAAAGTAAAAAAAAATATTTAGCCAATGCTTAGTATATCATATATATATATATATATATATATATATATATATATATATATATATATATATATATATATATATATATATATATATATATATATATATATATATATATATATATATATATATGTGGGACCGACCGGGGTTGGAATTTGGCCGGGGCCGGGGTTTAAATTAAAAAAAAGGGTAAAATTTCAACAAAAAAAAAAAAAAAAAAAAAAAAAAAAAACTTTTTTAACCGTAATTGACTCGGAAAAATGCTAGAAATGGACTTTTCTTACCGGTAAAAAATCTATATAACTGAAAGTTTCAGCAGAATCGGCTGAAAATTAAAAAAAAAAAAAATTTTTTTTTTTTTTGTATAATTTGCCATTTTAACCCTGGCTGGCAACCCCGGTTTTCCCTGATTTTTGGCCGGGGCCGGGGTCAGTAAAAATGGCCGGGGTTGGCCGGGGCCGGGGCCCCGGTCGGCTCATATATATATATATATATATATATATATATATATATATATATATATATATATATATATATATATATATATATATATATATAATATATTATACATACATACATATACATATATATATATATATATATATATATATATATATATATATATATATATATATATATATATATATATATATATATATATATATATATATATATATATATATATATATATATATATATATATACCCACCTCTCTCACAGTACTGTTTTGATTAGTCCAGTTTTACTATAGTAAGGCTTTTTAATTTAAAATTAGTAATTTTTTTTATATTGTGAAAAATGTAAGCATACTTACCACTCAGAGCCTGCATTTTGCGATAACTGCATTAAACACTTTATTTTTTAGTATTCAACTAGCCATGCTTTATTTAAGTTGTGTTATTTATCATTTTCAATTTTTTAAAATTGATCACTTTTTTTTTTTTTTTTGTATGAAGAGAAGGGGTCAATGAAGTAACCAGTGCAAACTTCAATATTACAATTTTTTAGAAATAAAAAATGAAATCTTTAAATACTTTTTTGTTCAATAATACATTAATAAAAGCTTTTAAATTTATTTGTTGTTTTATTATTCATTCATATAATTTTACTATTCATTTCAAGCATGAAATCATCATTAATACATACATCGATAATAAAAAAAAAAATACTGATAAAAAAATTATTAAAACTAATTATCATTTTTCCTATAACTTACATTCCTTGAATAGTCCAGTTTCAAACAGTACATAAAGTTTCTGGAACCAATTAGCTGTACTATGTGATATATATATATATATATATATATATATATATATATATATATATATATATATATATATATATATATATATATATATATATATATATATATATATATATAAATTTTTCTTAAAGTTTTAAAAGGTACTATTGGTAAGATATTTACTATCTGCTTGAGCCTAATAATTTAAGAGCTTTGAAGGTAGCTGTATAACTTTTGAGGTAACTTATTGTTTTACTAGAATTAGCAATTCATATCACAAAACACACACACACACACACACACACATATATATATATATATATATATATATATATATATATATATATATATATATATATATATATATATATATATATATATATATATATATATATATATATATATATATATATATATATATTATAATAATTATCTTAAGCTCTAAATATCCTTATTTTAAAAGTCTTAAAGCATTAAAGCAGTGTACTTTGTTTATTAGTTAGCTAATAGCAGATATTCCTTGAATAACTGAATAGCTCTTGCAATGTCATTGCATTTTAGAAATTAAAAAACTTTCTAAATTCACTTCCCATGAGTTAAAAGTTAGGTTTATAAAGTTACAAACATTCATTTTATTTTATCCTTCCTAAAAAATCAAATATACAATTTTCCCAGCATTTTGTGATAGAGTATTTTCTCCCTTTTACTCCAATTATTCTCAAATTGATGATCATCAAAATTTTTTCCCATTAATATACAAATGAATGAATAATCTTCGAGACCAATTTAAAAATTGATATTACTCTTTATCAACGATAATAAATGTATGAAACTTTCAAGTGGGTAGCACTAAAAATATACCAATCACATTGATTTTTTTTATTCAGTCTGGTCTGTGCAACGGTATGAATTTAAAATCAAGTTCAAAAGTTTAGTCATCATTTGTTTATATTTTTATCATCATTATTTATATTAAAAAACACAAATTTTCAATTTTTTTTTCATGTTCATTGTCAGGAATGGATGTAGCATTGCTGAATAGGATTAAGCTTTAGTGTAGGGAATGGAAAAAGGTCCAATTATAATAAGTGATTTTAACTTAACATATTTTCTCATATTGGCAGATATATTTACAAGAACTTTGGAATGAAGTAGACTAAGTCATTATGATAACCTTTTTTAAATTTTTTTTTTTTTTTTTTTTTTTTTTTTTTTTTTTTTTTTTTTTTTTTTTTTTTTTTTTTTTTACCAGGCAACCTATTAACACCTTATTAAGTTTAGTACTAATAAGAACAGTTGATGTATACAATTGCTTTGAGATCAAGCATGTTCATTATTTATATATTAAATTATTTTTTAACTTTATTTTTGTTGTCTCAAAATTTAGTTAATGCCTTTTTAGATTTAGCAGAGCTACTAATTAAAAGATAAAGGAAGAATAATTTGGGCCATATATAAGGGAAACATAGTTATTTACCTGTTTTCATTTGTAGTTTTATTAGTAGTTTGTGATATCTCCAACCCCAATACAGCACCTGTAATGCCACATTAAACAATAAGATTGACAAGAATAAACTACTTTCTACCTGAATATATACACTGTATATTAAAGAGATTTTCCCATATTATTAATTTTCATTAAGCTAGCTGGCCAGGACCCCAATTGGTCCATATTTTAGCTATAATATGGAAGCATTTAGACAAACTTTGGAACATGTTTTGTTCTTAGCAAATTACATTAGATTTGTTGAAATTCATAGTGCTGTGGAAGATGAGAAAATTGAATTATAAATGCTTCATTAACATAAAAAAATGAAAAATAAATCCTTAAAAGATAAAAAATCTAATACTAATTTTTAAACATGTAATGTGTTATGAGTCAAATTGACAATTGTTTTTATTAACTATAATTTATCATTCAGTTTGGCCAAAATTTTATGTGCTATTGTGATTTGAATAGATATATTGAAAAAAAAATTAACATTTTCATGATTAATTGAAAAGATCATGATTAGTACTGTCTTTTGTAGGGTTAAAAATTTACACATTCTTTTTATGTAATTAAGTTTTTTATTGATCTCTTATTTTTGTTTGGAGTGGGTAGAATGAATATTAAATTGACTATTTTTGGTACATTTAGGAAAAATTAATTGACTGATTTTTTCCTATTTGGGCTATGATATATAGCCATTGTAAATGGGTAAAATTTTGAGCCAAAATCTTCCTTCATATATCCCCTAAAGTATATTAACTTGGTTTCAAGTACACCAACATTTGCATCTTAATGTAAAATTGGATTAATATTCATCAGGTCTCTATAACATTGAAAGGTCTTTAAAAGTATGATGGCTGTAGAAATCTTAGTCATTTGTACCTTTAATGAAATATTCTAACTAATAAGAATTTGTTAAGGATATACTCAGTAATAATTTTTAAAATGTAAATAATTAGGTATACTTAAAATAAATAACCATAATTAATAGAAAAATATAAAGATTTGAATACAAAAAATAGTAACTCTTTAACAAATTTAAAGAATTACTTGAGACCATTGACTAGGACAAGGTAATTGAAATTAAAACAACATATCCTAAAATAACCAATCTTGCTTTTAATGTCATGCATGATAAGAACTTAAGAAAGAGAGAGATAGAAGCCACACAGGCCTATTAAGATTGTCCCAGTCAAAACTAATACATGCAACAAAGACTAGGTCTATCCTATCCCTAATTATCAATTCCTTCATGCAAAGTAAGATAAAAATAAAACTAAGCCCCTACATCTATTTAGTAAACTTAACTAATTACACAATATGCAATGAACCAACACTCACTATAAAACTGTTAGTTAGGCTTAGTCACAAGCTGGTCTAAAAATTCTTATATATGTGCCAATTTTTCAGTCAAGTTATACTATAAAATACCTAAGTCATCCATACATCTATCTAGCCCCCTTTTAAATGCTGCAAGAGAACCACAGTCAACAATCTCCAGTGGCACGCCATTCCAAAATTTAACAGCCCTATTACTGAAAGAATATTTTCTTAGATGAGATGGCATGACTTCTTTTTAATTTTCTTATGTCCTCTGATTTTTCCTATTTGGGCTATGATACATATAAAGTATATTTTAATCTCTGTATTACTGTCAGATGCAAATATTTTGTAAACTTGTTTCTTATCCCCTCTGAGAAATCTCCTTTCATCCTTGAACATTCCCAGCTCCTTCACCCTCTTCTCATAGCTCTTACTCTCAAAGCCAGAGATCATCCTTGTTGCTCAACATTGTACTATCTCCAGCATATCTATGACTTTTCTTAAATCTTTTCCCAAACTTGTGCACAATACTCTAATGCTGTCCTAACATAGCTACTATATAGCTTACTTATAACCTCTTTGCTCTTGTAAACTACATTGCGATTTATTATACCTAATATCTTGAGCTCTTTTACTTGCTTCCAAACACTGATGATCACCCACTTTCAGATTATTACTAACAATCACACAAATCTTTTTCTTGGTCAACAGTCTCAAGCCAATCCTTATTCATATAATTAAATCTTTCATTTGAGTAATGTTCATGAAGAACTTTAAATGTTTTACTACTAAATTCATTTGTCATTTATCTGCCCATCCAAGGAGTCTATCTAGATTACCTTGAAGCTTTATACATTCATCATTATTAATTACTGAGGTGACCACTTTGGTATCATCTGCAAACTTGGAAACCTTACATTTAAGTCCTTTGTCTAGATCATTTATATATATGAGGAACAATAGTGGTCCCAGCACAGAACCCTGTGGGAACCCACTCTTCACTGTTTCCCATAATGACATATCCATTCAGTAGCACACACTGCCTTCTGTTCTTCAACCACTCTTTAATTCAGTTGTTCACCACTCCACCTATACCACACTGTGACAACTTTTGCATCGGCCTTACCAAACCTTACCTTACCTTATCTTATCAAAAGCCTTGCTAAAGTTTAAATGTATAATATCAACTGGATCACCCCTGTCTACACATTCAGTAATATATTCCATAAATTCTAGGTTAGTTCTGACATGATCTACCCTTTCTAAAACCATGCTGGGAGTTTGCAGTATTTTATCATCCAAATGTTTCTCTGTAGGACTTAACAGTAACTTTTCCAAAATTTTTACAACCAGAGATATTAAGCTAACTGTCCTATAGAGTCCTAGATCTTCTTTACTGCCTTTCTTATAAATGGGCAGCACATATGCTGTTTCCCAGTCCTTAGGTACCTCCCATAAGCAATAGATTGTTTAAAACTCAAATGCAATGCCTTTGCAATACTGCTACTCCCATCCTTTTGAATTCTACCATATACACCATTGGGATCTGCTGGTTTATTTGGGTCAATATGTTCTAGTAAAGATTTAATTTCATTTAACTCATTTTCAAATGCTGTACACCTGTTTATTACATGTATATTAGAGCTTAGTCTCTAAACTCATCTAAACTTTCCTTTGTAAACACTGACGCAAAATAACATTGAAAATATTAAAAATTCCTTATCCGAAGTTACTAAATTCGCATCAGTTTTAATTTGGCCAATTTTCTTATCCTTACTTTTAAATTTATAGAAGCTATAAAACTTTTTCAGGTCTTTATTACTGTTCCTTGCCAAATTCATTTCTGTCATTCCCTTTGCTATGAATATGAATAGAGGTATGAAAAGTCCAAAGCTTAATTTTTATTATTTTCACCTGATTATACATTTTAATGATATATTATATATATATATATATATATATATATATATATATATATATATATATATATATATATATATATATATATATATATATATATATATATATATATATATATATATATATATATATATATATAAAGGTGGCGGGAGATCATTTCCAGTTATTTGAATTGTGGTATCACAAATTAGATCCTAAGAATTTGGGCTCAATTCCAGCTGGCCCAGCAGCTTCATTTTTAAAAAAATCTGGACTCAATGAGAATATTTTAAGTAGGGTAAGTTTTTAAGATTATTTATTTTTAAGTAGTTTATAAAATAAAACCTCATCAACTACAATTATTCTTTAAAACGTTAGAAGTATTTTTTTTTCCTATTTTAAAAGATGTTGGTGTTATTGACTGTGTAATAAAATTTAAAGAAAAAAGCAATAGAATAAATAATAAAAAAACTCCATTAAATATTTCCTAATGTAAAATAGTTGCTTTTCATAATTTATTTATTTTTTTTAATCTTTTTTCAGATATGGGATATAAGTGACCCTGGAGGAAAAGGTTATTTAGACAAGGCTGGTCTTTTTGTAGCCTTAAAATTGGTGGCCTTAGTTCAAAATGGCAAGGAGCCAAGTATAGCTAATATTAGTTTTATCACATCTCCTCCAAACATGGTTAGTTTCTTTCTTTATGCAATTATGCAAATAAATAACACTTATATTGCATATAGTGTTAAGCAGTATTAAATTTCTTATCATAATTGGACTAGTGATGAACTTATTATATTTTAATTACCAGCAGTTAAAAGTTTTAAAAAATTTTCAGGGGGAAGCTCCTCCACATCCTCCACCACCTTTATCCAAAAGCCCAGGCCCACCACTTGTTCCAGCTCCTCCGGCACCAACTACTGTTAATTCAGCAGGCGTTTGGACCATAACACCTGCAGATAGAGCAAGATATGATCAAATATTTAATTCCTTAGGCCCTGAAGCTAACAAAATACATGGAAACAAGGTAATGCATCACATACTCTGTATTCTTAGAGATTTTTAATTAAAATAGTCAAAGATTAAGGCAAGAATTTTCTGTCCTGTTTTGAAGTCTTTGCCATGGCCATTGATTATGATACTTAAGAAGGATAAAAAGGAGGATAAAATTTTTTTTTAGTTTGTTATTTACAATTGAAGTAGAATATATGTAAGCTTTTCAATGTAGATGGGTTTGTTATTTATAACCATATTATACCATATAATAAATTTTTTTATTAAACTTATTTCCTTTCTAACTTAAAAGGTCAGAGGAGTCATGTTAAATTCTAAGTTATCAACTGACATATTAGGGAAAATTTGGGACCTTGCAGATATGGATAAAGACGGGAACTTAGACAAAGTAGAATTTTCTATTGTAAGTAGAATTTTGACTTTATTTGTATTTATTGTAAATATTTTTATTATTGAAAAATTTCTATTAAGATTTTACATAAGGAAAATTTAATTTCATAAAATTTGATATACCCTAGGACTGTGGATATATATATATATATATATATATATATATATATATATATATATATATATATATATATATATATATATATATATATATATATATATATATATATATATATATATATATATATATATATATATATTATGAGTTATTGAAAGGAAAGTATTGAAGAGTGATTAATGGTTGTGATTATATGTTAATTCAGGCAATGCATCTAATTTATAAAGTGTTAGAAAATAACCCGTTACCTGCTACTCTTCCACAAGAAATGTTATCCAGTGCTAGAAGAGCTGGAGTTGCTGGACAAGGGCCAGTGCCTGCACCTCTGGCACCTCCTTCTCAGACTTTGCTACCAGATAACAATAAACTTCAAGTAGGTTTAAATTTTAACAGGTATTCTTTCTTTAAACCTACCATATATATATATATATATATATATATATATATATATATATATATATATATATATATATATATATATATATATATAATATATATTATATATATATATATATATATATATATATATATATATATATATATATATATATATATATATATATATATATATATATATATATATATATATATATATATATATATATATATATATATATATATATATATATATATATATATACCTTTTTTTTTTTTTTTTTTTACCTTCTCACCCCCTGTTGAGGCGGCCACACTTCGCTAATGAAGCCTCCCGCCGCAGTCGGTCTCGTCCAGAGATCTTTCAAAGAAGTGATGCCCCAGAAGATTTTGGGGCGACAGTTGGAGGGACAGTGTAAAAGAAAGTGATTTACGGTCTCCGGGGCCCTTTTGCATCTGGTACAAGTGGAAGATGTTGCCTGGTTTAAATTGAAATTGTGTTTGTAATGTTGTAAGTTTGGGTGGTGCCCGCATCTCAATCTTGCTAGTGAGATTTGTAAGTGTCTTGGGAGGTTGTTGGAATCGGGGTTTATTTCGGGAGGGGGTTCGTTAAGGATGCTGTTTGGAGGTCTGTTGATCATATATGAATGAGTTAGTTGAGTGTGTATATGTTTGGTTGTTGTGGTATTGGGGGGAGGAGGGGGAATGTGATTTAGGATCCGTTTGTAAAAGGCTCCGGTGGACGATGGAGGTTGTTTTAGTCTTTGATAGGTAGGTTGGAGGAGAGTTTTATGACATGGGTGTGTGGGTAGAGGGGTTTTTGCATAGAATATATATATATATATATATATATATATATATATATAATATATATATATATATATATATATATATATATATTATATATATATATATATATATATATATATATATATATATATATATATATATTAGGGATGAAGCGATACCAAAATTTTTACCGATACTGATACCAAGACTTCCAAATTCACCGATACCGATACTTACCGATACTTTATCCATTCATATACCAAAATTTTTACCGATACCGATACTAAGACTTTCAAATTCACCGGTACCGATACCCGATACCTGAAAATATACCCATACTTACCGATACCGATACTTCACTCCATCCCTAAATATATATATATATATATATATATATATATATATATATATATATATATATATATATATATATATATATATATATATATATATATATATATATATATATATATATATAATTAGCTTGTCAGACAAACCCTTAGAATTCATGCAGTATATTATTGATTGTGTTGATGGAGAGTCAGTTAAAAATCACTTTTCACCAAAGTATTTTATAAAGCATCCAAAATATGATTGTTGCACAATTAATTACAATATCATATGTATGTAGATTGTGGTTCCTAACTGGATATATTGTTGGTTGGGTATCGGCCAAGACACTGTGTACAGCTTAAAGTGATAAATCTTAAATTGAGCTGATAAAAATTGTCATTCTTCCAAAGTTCTGAGTTGGGCACATCTTTTCCTAGTATATATAAATGATTTGGATGAGGGAATGAAAAGTAGCCTTTCTTTTGGAAAACTTTAGGGTTATATTAAAGTTTAGTGAGATTTGAATAAACTCCATGGTTTTACTGATAAGTGGCAAACAAACTTCATTAGCAAAAAGAAATGTATATATATATACTGTACTTTACATTGGCAGAACCAAATAAGGATTTGTGACAATCTTTTTCTTCTTCATAAATAATGTTCATCCTCCAGAAAGGACTTTAAGTCAATGGGATCTTTCGAGGAAGATCCTTGGGTTTTACTGGCCCACAGTTGGTACTGCTGGCTGGGCCAGGCCTGTCATGGATGTTGGAGATTATTTCCAATCAGTGACAATAACACTTCACTAATCTACTCATTTAACGATTGAGTCATTCAGAGCTAAACGCAAGGAGAAACTTCTCATATTTCCTGCCCCAACCAGACCTCGAACCATGGTACTCTTGCTTGCTAGGCGAGTGCTATGCTGCTGAGCTAACAGAGCTGCTCTTTTGACATAAATAGAAAATTTCTTTGTTTTGCTTCCAAAGATAAAGATGGGGGTGTGGTTATTAAAATTTGAAATTATGAGTTCACTAATTAAAAATAGAGCTAACAAAATGCAAGAAATTGTAAATTTTAATGTTACAAGAGTAAAGAAGTAATGATTGAACCCCTATAATAGTTATTTTGGACCATTAACTGGACACTGTTCACAAGTTTGGGACCCTTATTTAAGAAATTATATTGAAATGATTGAGGATGTACAGTGTTTTACTGCATTGTTTAGATGAAATCGAAAGAAAAAGGCATGCTTTCTATGTAGGTGAAATTTCTAAAGAGGTAATATTATTCAGTTATAAAATGTTTTCATCTTCCAATTGTTTTGAGTAGAGTTTAAGTTTCATACAAGAACTTGGTCACAATAGGTAAATAAAAAATAAGCTATTTTGTCAGGACTTAAGAAAATACTTTTTCTATTACAAAGTGCTAAGGGTTGGATTGGTTTGTGGCAGAATGTGAAAGCTAGTATTTCACTTGTGATTTTTAATAAATAAGTTGGGTAGATAGACCAGATAAATGATTTGAGTGCTATGTAGTTAATATACATGTTTTAACTTATATTTCAATAGGAATGTTTTGAACAGTGATCGTATTGTAAAATAGAAACTAATTAAAAATTGCATGCATGATTTTATGGGAAGCTTAACTTATTGTTCAGTATTGTACACATTATTGGTTTAATATCCTCTATATAACTCAAATTGTATATACTATAGAATAGGATAGTGGTTGTATGAAAAACTTATTCAGAAATGTAATAAATGTAGTTGATATTTTTATTGATAGGTTTAAGAAATGTTTACATGTTATGAAATATATTTTAAGAGCTGTTTATTACAAAGGATAAATATGTATTCTGGAATTTTGTATAATTCTAGCCAGTGCCAAAATCAGAATACAAATGAAATTTTTTCTGAAATCTGATATTGATTCAATGGAAAAGTGTTTTCTTCATATATTAGATTTCAGGGTTCGATTTCCTACCCAGTCATGAGAACATGCACTAAAATAATAAAAAAAAAACTTGATGAATGCTTTCTGTAAAGTTTTACAATATGTGAAAAAGTGTTTATACTCCAGTTTCAATATTCATCACTATATGCATAGCCATTATTTATTATAGAAAACTGTTACATTAACTGACGCATATACCTCAGTTGATTCAACTAACAAAGTTTGTTCTATTGGAAATTTGAACTATTCCTTTTGGTTTGAAAGATCCATGTGATATGACAGGAAGATTTACAATTGCATTGAGATCATCTGTGAAAATCTCATTGTCCAGCAGCATAATATAAGTTTACTTTCCAAGAATACATGCAAAGTGCAATTAAAGATAATGGTTGTAGAAAACAAATTGTTTAATACGTACATATTACATGTATAAATTTATGTATTACTTATTTAGTGGTATCAGGTAATTTTATATGTTGTTATTAGAAACTTTTTTATTACCTATCATCTCTCATTCACCAACTCTCTGTATGCTGTACAGTTTCATCTCATTAATTATTTTTCAAAATTGGTCATTATTACTCATTAAATTTTGATTCTTGCTGTACAGTTTTATCTCTTACCAAATATTAAAATGAATCTTTTTCACTGATATTAAATTCTGAATTCTTATTAAGGTTTCGATGAACCCTATTTGTACAAATGAATTGTCTCAAAAAAGCTTCATCAAATAAAATAAAGGGGTTGTAAACTTAAACTAGCTTGGGTAAAATTTCTTAACTTTAGTTCTTTTTTATATAACTTGTAGTATATTTTCTTAAGTACATCCTAAATATAATTCTTTTTTATATATTAAAGTCTTCAGGTCCTCCTCCTGCACCTTGGGTTGTCAGTGCAGCAGACAAAGCAAGATACGATGTTATGTTCCACAATGCCGACATAGACAAAGATGGATTTGTTAGTGGCCAGGAAATTAAGGGAGTTTTCTTGCAAAGCGGTTTACCACAAATGGTTTTAGCACACATATGGTAAGCAATCATGATATTGCTTTTCTAGTTTAAATAATAATTTTAATTGTTTTATACCATTTCAATGAAATTTTAAAAATTAAGACTCAATAATATTGTAGCTTATTGTGAACAAAAACTTGTTAATTTTACAATGAAGAGCTTAACCCATTCATAGGAACATTTATTATTTATCCCATAAAAAAAAAAAAAAAAAAAAAAGAACATAATATGCAAAACACTAATTAAAAAATAAAATGAGATATACCTAAAATTCAACCTTTACTCTCATTTGTGTATTTTGTGATGTTGCTTAAAATAATTAAAAGTTTGTGATCGTTTTTTAATCATTAATATTAGATTCATAAATTTGGCTTCGACTGGATGATAGATTAATACATTTCTTTTAAATGCATTTAAATAGCAAATTTGCAAGATAACATTAATTTAATACAGGCTTCCTGAAAGAACAAATAGTAATGTAATTTATAATATATATATATATATATATATATATATATATATATATATATATATATATATATATATATATATATATATATATATATATATATATATATATATATTTAGGCAAGAAAACGAGTGTAAAACATGATGAACAATATTTGCTAAGTTCTGTGACATTATCGTAGAAATAAATGTTGAATATATGATTGTTCTAAAAATGAGAACTCGCAACTTTATATGCAAAGTTTTAAGCAAACGCAATTCTTTGAGGAGTTTTCTGTAGCTTATTTTAAATGTAAAACTTGCCTCTATTATTATTGGGTAAAAGCATTTTTATTTTTACAACTTACGAATATTATAATATGTAAAAAGTGAGAGTGAATGTGTAGTTCAAATAAAATTAAAAACAAAAGTGTAATATGAGAAGTAATAGTAATTGAATCAGTTTTGAGGTGAACCTAGTTAGAGGCTAGTGGAAAGGGTAGGGGAGATACTAAATGGTTCAGTTTTGCATCATTCAAGATGTTTTGTGTAACTATATCCTTCGTTTTTGGCGTACAATGACAGACTACTCACTCTGCAACTAGCTAAGGGTATATATATATTTTAAATAGTATGATGGTAATTCTCATTATGGCTACCTTCCTATTGCTATTAGTGGAGTTGTCAGTTGAAGATTTAATGCTCTTATTTTTTGCCAAAAAAAAAAAAAAAAATTGCATATAATAATTTGAAGTAAAAAGTTATTTAAATTCAAAGTGCAAGTGATCCATTATTTATAAGTAAATAAATAAGTGGTCTTCATTTACCTCCGTTACCATATATATATATATATATATATATATATATATTATATATATATATATATATATATATATATATATATATATATATATATATATATATATATATATATATATATATATATATATATATATCGAATAGGGCAATGCCCGTGAGATGTGAACTTTTTAAAAAAAAAAAAAAAAAAAAATATATAATTTTTCTTTTTTTTTTTTTTTTTTTTTTTTTTTTTTGTTCTTGCACATGCACTTCAACAATTTTGTAATAAGTTGCGCCCTTGCACTTGCGTTGTAAATTTTTAAAATGTTTTACGTTTGCGCTTGTGGACCAAGTTTATCAATTTGCGCACTAAAGTTATATATATATATATATATATATATATATATATATATATATATATATATATATATATATATATATATATATATATATATATATATATATATATATATATATATATATATATATATATATATATAAAGTGTAAATTGTTTTCACATTGGTTTAATATGCCTGTATTTAGCTAAATGAGTAAAAATTTGTAATGAAAAAAGTGGAGCTAAATCTATCTCATTATTGCTTCATTTTAATTAACAAAGTCAATTAATGGTTGTCTTAAATTAAAAAGCAAGTTTTATCATGCGTTAATTTTCAGTAATTTTTATGTTTTAAAATGTAATTGAAATTTGTTAAACAGGAACCTTTGTGACATGAAACAAACTGGAAAGTTAACATCTGAACAGTTTGCCCTTGCAATGTGGCTTATCCAACAGAAAATTGCTGGTGTTGACCCACCATCAACCCTTACACCTGAAATGATACCACCAACAATGCGTCCCAAACCTACAACAGAACCTCCTGTAAGTAAAACTTTTATTGATAAGTTAAAACTAAATTCATTTTCTATTCCACCTGAAGATGTTGTTTAACTTCTGATATTGTGTAAAATTTTCGATTATGTATGTTAAATATGAGATATATATATATATATATATATATATATATATATATATATATATATATATATATATATATATATATATATATATATATATATATATATATATATATATATATATATATATATATATATATATATATATATTTATATGCGTGTTAAAATTGTGATAACCATTAACATTTACATTTTAAAATTTAAAAAGGAAAATATTGAGGAGATAAAAATCATAAAATAAAACTTAATTAATATATGCAACTTAAGAATTATTATTTTCCTTAAATTCATTAAGTTTTTTATTGTTCCTCACTCATCCTCATTATTTAGCATGTAATAAACGAAAGAAATCTTCAGGTTTTGTGTCATCACCCCAGCGATTTAAATATCTAATATGAACCAAATATCTAAATTTGTGAGAATTATGATGATTATATTTGAAATTTCAATAAATAATAAAATTTAAAAAAAAATTTTTTTTGTTATTGTTGAATTTAAAGTTTTAGTATTAATCATTTCATCCTGTATGATAATTGAGTTTTCATAAAAAAAATTCACAATTTGTTCATCTTTCACTTCCTTTGTATTAGAAATTGAAGGACTTTTTATATTTTATACTGTAAAACAAGTACAGTAGAGCGTAGTTTCAATCTACTCTTAAGGTATAATTGAATATTGTTTACCCTATTATAACTGTAAGTCTAGTACTATATGAGTAAACTTTTCCTTCACTATCTCGCTATTTTATCAGTACATATCAATTTCAGGTTCTCATTATTATTATTATTATCATTATTATTATTTTTTTTTTTTTTTTTTTTTTAAGAAATCTTAATTTGAATTAAAGTTTCGATAATGAGTACCCAAAATTTTAAATTTACCTTCATACCAAATCTTTGGTCCGAAAAGTAATTCAGATAGAGTATATCATAGTTCACCATAGAGAATCATTTTTCTGTAAATTTTAAAACTACACTGATTTGGAATTATTTTAGAAGGGATAGCCTCTTCTTTCTGCTCCCTTTGAATCAGTTGAATATTTTTTTTATTTTTTTAAATGAAACTTAAAAGTATGATTTCTGAAACCAATAATGAAGTAAGTGAAAGAAAAGAATTTATAAAAGGTTCTTTGGTCCCAAAATACCATCAAATTATATCAGTTTTTAATTCACATATTCTCTAAAAAAAAAAAATTTGTTTTATATATTTACTTAATATTTTTTCTCAAATGATTTAGACTAAATCATCCATCATAAAAGTTCCTCTTACTTTGTTTTTGAACTTTTATTAATTCCCTTTCCATCTATTTTCCTTTTGATTTTAAGTAATGTTTTCCCCCCCTTTGTTATCTTTTTTATAAGTTTTTACCCAATTAAGGTGCATGAAAAGGGAATTTTTTATAAAAATCTCAAATTCAATAATGTAAAAAAATTATTTTAAACAAGCCTTTTCATAGTTTTTTAAATTCCGGAAAAGATGACACACCATTACAAGTTTTTGCAAAATCACAGCTGAACAAATCAACTAAATATTAAAATAGAAATGTTTTAAACTAGCTTTAAGCTATGCAAGAGATCATAACTGTAGACTATGTACAAAATTGTTTTCAATATTTTAAATCTCAAATGATTTTGTAAAAATTTATTAAAAATTGTAAAATAATATCTTTAACAGGTTGTAGCAAAACCCACATACAGTAATCCAGAGTTACAGGCAGTTGCTGATGAGATTGAAGAATTGAACAAAGACAAGCTAAAATTAGAAACTGATATTCAACAAAAAGAAGCCAGCATACGGTTAAAGAATAATGAAATTAAAAATCTCCAGGTTATTATTATTATTGTTATTAGTATTATGATTATGGTGGTGGTTGTTTTTGAAAGAGAAATCATTTTCAAACTAGTGAGGAAAAAGAAATAACTAGGAAACTATGCTAAAGAGAATTAAAAAACAAAAAAAAGAAGAGCACGTAAGTAAAGATGCTGATGTTGAAGCAAAAAAGAAGAATGAAATAACAAAAGAGGGAAAAACGTTAAATATTTCAGGTTTTCAGAAAATAATAATTTTGAAAATTCTCTCTCTCTCTCTTTTTATTATTATTATTATTATTATTATTATTATTATTATTATTATTATTATTATAATAATAAACAAAATACATATGATAAAACTATTATTGGTAAGGTAAGGATACTAATTGTTTTGCTCTTTTCATATGAATAATGTAATAGGGGATTTTGAGTAAATTTATTCCAGTTATCAGTTAATGTTTAAGACGTAGAAGCTAATGATATACGAATATGTATGTATGGATGTGTGTGTGTTTTTTTATTTCTCTAAGGGAAAAAGTAATAGTACATTATTTGGTGGTCATAACTGGAGTACTTATTTTCATACATTTTTTCTTTCTTTTTTAACCTTGTTTTTTAAGCTTATTTTGGAAGAGAAGTAATGAGATCTTTCCAAGAAAGATCATGAAAAAAAGAAACCAAAAATATTAAGGAGAGATGAAGGTTTGAGTTGCGTGTTTTCGAAGAAGATATCATAGTTATGTGGAAGATTGTGTCGAGTAGAGAGATGGAAGAATTGAGTTTTCTAGGCACTGAAAATGACCATGTTTCTAAGGCCTCATTTTAAAATGCAAATTAGATCAGAGGTTAGTTGTTCCAAGGCCACTCTCCTTGCATCCATTAACTGTTGTTGGGAGGAGCGCCTTTCAAACTGAAAAGAGTAATGAATGGTGGAGTCATCAGGATAGAAGTGGATAGAGGAGATGAAGTAATAGATAGAAGATCATTAATGAAAAGCAGAAAAAGTGTTGAGGATAGGATAGATCCTTGAGGAACACCACTATAAATAGATTTATAGGAAAAAACGATGGCCGTCTACAGCAGCTGCTATAGAACGACAAGAAAGGAAATCAAAGAGGAAAAGAGGGAAGTTTGGAAATCAAAGCTTTGTGCCAGACTCTATCGAAAGCTTACGAAATGACCAGCGCGACAGCAAAAGATTCACCGAAATGCCAAAGAACGAAAGAGAGAAGGGAAAGAAGATCACCAGTAGAGCGTTTCTTACGAAATCCGTACTGGCGATCAGAGGTAAGATTAGAATTGAGATGTTTCCAAATCTTCCTGTTAAGGATAGATTCGAAAACTTCAGAAAGATCGGAGGTTAAAGAAATGAGACAGTAGTTAGAGGGTTGAGAGGTGTCCCTCTTTTTCTGCACAAACTGAATGAACGCACGTTTCCAGTAATAAGGGAAGGTTGAAGTATAAAGACATAGACGAAATAGTTTACCAAGAAAGGGTGCAAGCTCTGAATCATAAGTTTTGAGAACCACAGGAAGGATACAATCAGGACCGTACGTCTTCCTAGTGTTAAGCTTTGAGGGAGCAGAAAAGACGTCTTTAGATATATATATATATATATATATATATATATATATATATATATATATATATATATATATATATATATATATATATATATATATATATATATATATATATATATATATATATATATATATATATATATATATAGTGATGGATCACGTGTCATATTTTCTCATTTGGGGATGCGGATGTTGAATTTTCGAAAGTGCGGATGCGAATGTTAATTTTGATAAGGATGCTCCGCGGATGCGGATGCCATCACTATATATATATATATATATATATATATATATATATATATATATATATATATATATATATATATATATATATATATATATATATATATATATATATATATATATATATTTCAGACTGAATTAGACACTTTATCTGCTACTTTAAAACAATTAGAAAATCAAAAAGGTGCTGCTCAGAAACGCTTAGATGATTTAGGACAGCAGGTATTATTTTAAGTGAAACATTGCATGTATCTCTTCTATATATATATATATATATATATATATATATATATATATATATATATATATATATATATATATATATATATATATATATATATATATATATATATATATATATATATAACATTTGCATTCTTAGTTTGGTATTAAAATGTTTTTTGTATTCAGTTGTTTAAAATCCTAATGTATAAATATAAATGCTGATGCTTCGTATTAACTGTCATTAGTGACCAAACAGTAGATAATATGAATTAAGTTTGGAAAAAAAAAATGCCACCAGAGCTCAAATAGTTTAGAATTAACTGGAAATATTTATCGGATTCACAGGCTTGTAGTGTATTCTTTTTAGGAAATACACTCTTAATCAATAACCTTGCAGCTTTTTACAACAAATGCATGTTTTAAAATTTTCTTTAATATATATATATATATATATATATATATATATATATATATATATATATATATATATATATATATATATATATATATATATATATATATATATATATATATATATATATATATATATATATATATATATATATATATAACCTAATGTGGCTTTATTAATTTTTTTTTCATTATTGTTTTTTGCAATGTGATCCTCCCTCCCTACCGCATGTTCCTTGTTTGATTGCCAACAGAAAATTAGTTTAGAACAAGAGTATGAATCGGTTGAAGATCAGATACGAAGAGAAAAGGAAGAGGTAACATTGTTAAGCTCCTCTTTTGTTATGCTCTTCTTATATTTCTTCTTCTCTTGCTGGTGATGGGCTCTTCTTCTCTTTGTGCTCAACGAGTCTTGAAATTATTTCATTATTTGTGCAAATATGTATATAAAAAGGAATAAAACTCGCATTATATATTTAGCAGTTCATTTAAGCTTTCAAACAAATTTACTTCAAGCAAAGGGTCAAGTTGTGAAACTAATTGGAAAAAAGATATATATATATATATATATATATATATATATATATATATATATATATATATATATATATATATATATATATATATATATATATATATATATATATATATATATATATATATATATATATATATATATTTTTTTTTTTTTTTATTTTTATAAAGTTATAAAATGAATTTATATTAAATATTTTTAATATATAAATATATATATTATATATATATATATATATATATATATATATATATATATATATATATATATATATATATATATATATATATATATATATATATATATATATATATATATATATATATATGAAACTTTGTTGTTTTAAGTTTGAAATTTTTTTATCTTATCTCTTTTCTAAAAATTCATTACTTTTTATTTCCTTATCATTTTGTAAATTAAATTTAAAATATTACATTCTGTCTCTTCATTTAATTAAGCATGCCAATTTTACTTATTTTGCGTGACCTCAAATGTAGTGTTATTTTATCATTTTGTTTCCTGTCCGAGTAGTTCAGGTTCGAGTTTTGTAGATTTTGGCAGTTTGTCAAACAGTATGTCACCAGTGCTGTCAGCTCTCGTTTCTTTAAATCTTAAATTATGACGTATGAATCTAAACTTCAGATAAAATTTTCAAGTAATTTTTTTCTAACCATGGATTTATTGACATAAGTGATGTCTGCAAATTCTTAAGTTTTTACATGCTTAGGTTGAGGCGTTGAGGACTCAAGTAGATGAGCAAGAAAGCTCTTTGAAAGCTCAAGAGGAAGAAGTTATGAGCAAACAGAAAGAGTTAAACGACCTCCGAGCACAGGAAATGGAACTGGAGGTATCGGTGCTATCCATGAAAAAGGAAATAGAGAAAATGACAAACAAGCAACAAGAAACCCTTCTATATATTTCTCAGGTGAAATTTTTTTTGATTTTCTTTTGAAAAATTTTTCTTATTGAATATTTAAGTTTATAAGAATATTTTTTAATGCATTCTAACAACATTTCTGAATGTTAATTATAAAGTAAGATAATTTACAAATCGTCTACATGATGAGGAAGCTCAAAAAAAATATAGACCTAGTGCTAAAGTAAAGTTTTTAATTTAAAAGGTTAAAAATAAGATTGAAGAACTACAAGACCAGGAACATCATATGACTGAAGTTATCACAGCATTTGATTCTGCAATATCTGCTGGAGATGCAACCACTCTGTCAGAATCATCGTTGATGGAGGTTCATCCTAATTTCAATGATCCATATTACATGTCTGTTGGCCCTCAAACATCTCCGGTTAAAGATGCCTTGAGCCCAGTAGTAAGTTTCTTTACCTTCAATTTGGATAGAGTTTCCTAAAAAGCAGTTTGTATAAGGGTTCGTACAATATTAATGTAGATTTTAAATTAAGGACAAATCTCTTACAAAACTTTGGCATTCTTTTATCACTAAAAAAAAACTAAAAATACTCTTTAATTAATTTTTATTCACTTATCACTTGTATATATATATATATATATATATATATATATATATATATATATATATATATATATATATATATATATATATATATATATATATATATATATATATATATATATATATATATATATATATATATATATATATATATATATATATATATATATATATATATATATATATATATATATATATATATATATATATATATATATATATATATATATTACCCACAGATGTCTCCTGTAAATGAGCTGGCAAATGCAAATGGAATTCTGTCAGATTCTGCTTCTGAGAGTGAGTTTTTACTTTATATTTCATACAAAACTAGGAAATAATAATAATATTTTTATTTTTATTTTTATTTCAGACACACCAAAAGTAAAAGACATTTCTTTTGTGGGGGGCCAAGACCCCTTTGCTCAAGCTTTTGGAGGAAGTCGGCCAAATGTAAGATATTGTTATTATTATTACCGAACTTTATTCCACAATTGGACTAACTTTTCTTCTACATTGTCTGAATCCTCACTTCCGATCAGACTTATTTTTTGCTTTTCTTGCGAGAGTTAAACTTACTTTTATTTCATTTCATTTATATAATTTACTCAGAAAAACACAATTACAAATTTACAATGCTTCAGTAGGTCCTATACTACTAAATACAATATTAATAATTACTAATACATTACTCTGAAAAGGGGCTTCTAAGGGGGATGCATATAGGTTACCATTAAGCCACAAAGTTTAGTTGATAAATAAGTCACCAATTTATTTTAACTATTAAAATACAAATATAATGCATATAACAAACAATAATAATATACTAATAACGTTACATAAAGTAGTAAAAATAGCAATAATAATAATGATTATAACAAAACTAGTCCTAACCAAAAATGTGAAGTCATGATAAGAATTTCAGAAATATTGGTAATCTTTGATCTTTAATCTTTATTATTCATTTTTCCGTAACAAAATTCAAATAAATAACTCATCTTATACTATATATGTATTGGTACAAAACTAAAAAGAGCTTCTGGGTGTTGAATTCATAGTCTGAGCCCAAAGTAATACCAATAATACTAACATTAATAATAATAATAATTAGAACAAGAATGATAACAAAAGTATTACTAAAGAAGAAAGCAATAATAATAGTAAGTAGTAATAATAATTACAGGAACAGAATTTAGTATTTATTCTACAACTAATTTCAGTAATAGTAATATAAGTAATGATAAAGCAATGATAATAATAGTAATAAAAACTAATAAAAATATTAAGGAATAATAATGATAACCAATAATAGTAGCCAAAATGAAATTATCAATAATAATAATAATAAATAAAATCTCCAGCAATAATAATAATATAGTACAATACTACTGTTAGTATATGATACCACTTGTATTATAGGATTATCTACATGTACAATAATAATAGAAATAACGATAATAATAATTAATAATAATTTTGAAGTATGCGTTCTTTTTTCAAGGATAATAAATAGCTCAATGTAGGAACCACAATGGTTGCTTCAAGGTTTGTCTTTGTGGTTAGCCACTTTATATATCGAAAATGAATCTTACTTTCCCAAGGATTATAATTTAAATTGCTACCAGATGTCCATTATATGAATGGAAAGAGTTACATATAATAATTAACAATGATAAAAGTAATAATACTAAGCATGACAATGTGCGTAAAGATATCCAATAATAATATTAACAATAATATAATAAAATATTATTTAGTTCAACCATTGTGATTAGACAGCTGAAACTTCTTCTAATTCTAACACTCATAACAAAATAATAATAATAATATATATATATATATATATATATATATATATATATATATATATATATATATATATATATATATATATATATATATATATATAATATATATAATATATATATATATATATATATATATATATATATAATAATAATAATAATATATATATATATATATATATATTATATATATATATATATATATAATATATATATATATATATATATATATATATATATATATATATATTATATATATATAATATTAAAGTTCATTTTCTGCAATTAAAGAATATATTTTAAAGATTGTGACAGGAAATTCGTAATCAAAATACTTGTTTATGAATAAGATTGGATTTGAATATCCTTTGAAACAATTTCATGTAGAAAATTGGAGGGGCAAGGTTTTGGGGGGACAGGAATTATGGAATATATATATATATATATATATATATATATATATATATATATATATATATATATATATATATATATATATATATATATATATATATATATATATATATAAATAGAAACACTAAACAATCAAATATCGACCCAAATAAAAACTCACACAACCAACAACTACCAAAACTTCCTCATCAAAAACTTGGACAACACAAACAGCAAAAGAGTCTGGAAAACAATCCACACAATCCACAACGCAAAAAAACAACCCACTTCACACTCACGAAACTCCAACCAATCCCACTACACAAACCCCATTAACTCCCAAACAACACATCAACCTACTGGCCACACACTTCGCCAAGCAAAGTAGCTTACCTACCCACCCACAAAACAGGAAAATAATAAGAAAACTGAAAAAGCTACGCAACAACCAAAACAACTTAAACGCCATCACACCCACAATCACCCAAAACACCATTAAAACTATCAAAAACTCTCCAGCAACAGGACCAGACAACATATCAAATATTCACCTAAAACACCTATCCTACCACACAATCACATACATAACCTCCATCTTCAACAAATCCATCCAACTCAACTATATCCCCCCCAATGGAAAAAAGCATTAATCATCCCTAAACTAAAACCGGGCAAAGACCCTTCAAACCCCTCCTCCTACCGCCCAATCTCCCTATTATCCACCATCTCAAAACTTCTTGAAAAACTAATCCTAAATTCTATCCTCCAATTCATCCACAACAAAACTTTCAACACGGGTTCAAACCCAACCACTCCACCACCACTGCACTTACCAACATCATCCAACCTATAATAAACGGACTAAACCATAAGCCTTATCACAAAACTATACTAATAGCAATTGACATAAACAAAGCCTTCGATACTGTCCCGAAACATAATCTTATCCATAAAATCCTCCAATCCAATATCCCAACAAACACTAAGAAATGGCTAACCAACTTCCTATCAGGAAGAACCGCCCAAATACAACAAAACGGCCATAAATCACGTACCATCAACTTAAGAAACGGAGTTCCGCAAGGAGCCATACTCTCCCCCACTCTATTCAACCTGTACACAGCAGACCTCCCTCAACCCCAAACAACTTTCACCCGCATAATATCATACGCCGACGACATAACTATTACCACCACTCACAAAAACCTCACCACCGCAACATCTCTCACACAAGACTACATAACACAACTCCAATCTTGGCTAGCAGAAAACAGGATGACGGCATCCCCAAACAAATCCTCCATAACCCTTATAACAACAGACAAACACATATCCAACACCCACCCACAAGTCCTACTAAACAACACCCCCATACCCCTCAACAAAACCCCAAAAATTCTCGGCCTAACATTTGACACTCACCTCACGTTCTCCAAGCACATTCAAAATACCACCTCAGCCGCAAACAGAAAACTAAACATCCTCAAAACAGTGGCCAATACAGACATAAACAACAACATACAAACCTCAATTGCAATCTACAAACAATTTATACGCCCCACCATTAACTACGCCTCCCCTGTCTGGCACCCTCTGCTCTCCAACAAAAACTTAACGACACTCCAAATAACACAAATAAAGCCCTTCGCACCATCACCGGCTGCACACGCACAACCCCTCAACAACACCTACATAACGAAACCAAGATACTACCTATAAGGAATCACCTAGAAATGATAGGCACCCAATTTTACGCAAAAACACGTCTACCCACACACCCATGTCACAATACTCTCCTCCAACCTACCCCACAGAGACTAACACACCCTCCATCGTCCACCGGCGCCTTTTACAAACAGATACTAAATCACATCCCCCCTCCTCCTCCCAATACCACAACAACCAAACATATACACACTCAACTAACACACTCATACATGATCAACAGACCTCCAAACAACACACTAACAGACCCCCCCCCGAAATAAACCCCGACTTCAACAACCTCCCAAGACACTTACAAACCTCACTTGCAAGATTGAGGTGCGGGCACCACCCAAACCTACAACATTACAAACACAAATTCAAAATAAACCAGACAGCATCTCCCACCTGTACTAGATGCGGAATGGCCCCGGAGACCGTGAAACACTTTCTATTACGCTGTCCTTACAACTCTCGCCCCAAAATCTTCTGGGGCATCACTTCTTTGAAGGATCTCTGGACGAGACCGACTGCGGCAGGAAGCTTCATTAGCGAAGTGTGGCCGCCTCAACATGGGGTGGTCAGGGGGTGAGAAGGTAAAAAAAAAAAAAAAAAAAAAAAAAAGGTATATATATATATATATATATATATATATATATATATATATTATATATATATATATATATATATATATATATATATATATATATATATATATATATATATATATATATATATATATATATATAATGTTTAGAAGGGCGAAGTGAAAGAGACTAGTAAAGAAAAGCTGTGAAATGAATTACATGAGATAAAGTGAAAGAAAGAAAATAAATCTCCAAAAATGAGAATCTTTTTTTATCACATACAAGATGAAAAAGATGATGAGGCTCAGTTAATTTCAGAATTTGAATTTAATTTTTTCTTACAGGCCGATCCTTTCGCTGTTTGGGATAATAAAAGCAATCCAGCGCCAGTGTCACAGACCACAAACGACCCATTTGGTGGAGATGCCTTTGTTGATAAGCCAGCTCCACCTCCTCCCACAACTACTACGACAAAGGTATATATATATATATATATATATATATATATATATATATATATATATATATATATATATATATATATATATATATATATATATATATATATATATATATATATATATAATGTGCAAATTGGTTTCCAACTCTTTACTATTAGATTTGTTTGGCTAAAAAACAAATCTTCAGGTGGAGAAGGTTCATTATTTTAAATAACTTGCATGCATTTAACATTTTAACCAACTGAAACCACCCCACTCTCAAATCTTTCCATCACAACCAAGCCCACCAACTTCCTCCATTTTAATTTTGCTCACATAACCTTCATTTAACAAATTCATGCACAGACACTGTTCTTTCCTTAGACTATCTTTCTCTTGATAACCATCCATACAAAAAAAATTAAAACACTCCACTCAAGAAAAGATGCATGAATTGCGAAAAGGCAAATTTATCCAATGTATAGCACTATTAAGAACAATCCCTCTCCTCCTTTCATAATACAGATCACCCCACACTTGACCAAGCCATAATAACTTTTAATTCAATAATCACATCTTCCTCAAAGAAACATATATCCCTTAAGGACTCAAGAAAAGCTAATTATCCCAAACTGCTCCCTCGAAATAACAGTATTAATATAGCGCAGTAAGCAATAAAGCTAGGGGAAAATTTGGCCAAATTCACAACCTAAATGCAAGGATTACCAATCTGTTCACACAGAAAAAATCCAAATTGTTACAATACTATTGAAAATCTTTCCCACTGTTAAAAAAACTAAAAAGCCACTTTGCACTATAAAGAATACACCCTTCATATACCTAGCCCTTCCCTACTCACAAAGCCATCCACACCATAAATAAAATCCCATCCTGAAAGACCTGTATAACATAATACTGTTTTAATTGATCGAAAATCATCCAAAAAACGTTTTTTTAAAACATTTCAAGAAAACAAAAATACATACTTCAAATCCCCTCTCATCCCTGAAACAGTGAAAAATAATGCAACTCAAAAATTCCAAAGCTGGAGGTCACTATAACATTTCAAATATACGGCTTAAATACCCAAGTCCCAAGGTTTTTATGATACTCAAACATGAAATCATACTTCATAACGTTTATCCTTCACTATAGAAACATGCATACCAACCAAATAAATCCTCTTAAGACCATCTTCTTACCTACCCACATATTTCTCTTATCTACAATTTCAAAAGTATTTGAAAAATGGGTTCTCATAAAGATGCAAACTTACCTATTTCAAACACACTTTCAGACTCAGCCACTCAACAAATACTCTGCTCACTGAATTATGCCAACATACACTATAACAGGATTCAACCAGGGATCCTCCTCATCCGGTCCTTGCCACAATAGACATTACTAAAACATTTGATACAGTACCCAGACATATTCTAATAGGCGAAATCCTAAATATTCAAATTCCTGATAATGTCAAAAAATGATTCCCAACTACCCATCCAATAACAATGCACATATAATACAAAGAAAATATTTATTATATAATCCTACCAATTGTTTAATGGAATACCACATTGAGAAATTCTGTACCCAGCCCTTTTTAACTTATTTGTGCCTGATATTCCCATTTCTACACCATTTCTTTAGAATATTTTCAAAAGAGAATGGTATAAAAAAATTATTTTGAATATTTTCGGACTTACTCACATAACGTTGCTTAAACAATTAAGGAATTGAAGGAGGGGGAATAGCTCCGGAATCGTCTAAGGGTGAATTAGAGACAAAAGTTTGAGAGAAGAGTTCAGCTTTAGAAGATGGCAAAACGGCAGTTGTGCCGTCGGAAGATACTAGATGAGGGAAAGAGGAAGAGGAAAAGTTAGTTGACTTTTTTTGCACAATGCCAGTAAGGGCGTAAAGAAGAACCAGAAAGATTATTGCATTTTCAACGAAGAAAAGAGTTTTTGGTGTTGCGGAGGATAGATTTTGCACGATTCTGGGATAAAATATAAGTTGAATGAGTTCTGGAGTTTGAAGATGACGGTAATCCCTGAAAGCTCCATACCTGCGGCGAATAGCACGAGAAGAAGCAGTGTTAAACCAGGGTTCGTTAGGATTATAAGAAGGGAAAGAATATGGAATGTACGCCTCCATGCCAGGGAGAATCACTTCAGTAATGCGCTTTGCACACCGAGGGTTCCCTCCCACGGAAGCAATATATATATATATATATATATATATATATATATATATATATATATATATATATATATATATATATATATATATATATATATATATATATATATATATATATATATATATATATATATATATATATATATATATATATATATATATATATATATATATATCACACCATCACTCACTGGCAGTCCTTTTCAAAGAGGGGGCATAATAATAATAAAAAAAATCCCAAATCTAATGTAGATACCTCAGGTGGGCGCAGACAGAGGATTTAGAGAGAGATTTTTTAAATACAGTAGGCAAAACAGAAGATAGAGAGTTCCACAGAACAGAGGTGGCTGGAAAGGAAGAGGCACCACAACGTCAAGCCTCAAGTTTGCAATGTTCACACAAAGTTCATGTGGAAACTAGGTACCCCTTGTGCTGCGAGGGAGACGCAGTGGTGGTGGAATGCAAAAGGTCAACTCCCTTGAACATCAGCCGTTGTACTACCTATAGAAAAGAGAGAGTGCGCCATCGTCACCGCAGAGAAAGAGGGCAAAGCGAGTTTGAAATTAGGGGATAATTTATTAGTCTTTTAGCCTTAGACAACTTTATCCAAAAGAAGGGTGGAACCGAAACCACCCCAAATGTGAGAGCAGTAATCCAGGCAAGGACGGATAAGACCCTTACATTATTATAGTAAATGTGTAGAAGAAAAAAATTCCCTCAATCTGAACAGAACTCTCAGCTTTTAAAAGGCCACCTTAGCAACCTTTGTGATATGATTTTTCCAAGATAATTTATTGTTTATGTTCAGACCAAGAATATTTATGTTGTTCACAGATGAGATGTAAGAGCCGTCGAAGGAAATATGAAAGTTGGAAGGTGTTTTTGAGAGAGAGGTGAAGTTGAGATTTCAAAGAGTTGAATTTCACAAGGTTGCGGTGGCCCCACCTGGAAATTTCATCCATATCGGCAAGATTGAAATCGGAAATTTTAAGACGAGAAGCAACTCTACCAATACTTCACTCTATTCCTATATATATATATATATATATATATATATATATATATATATATATATATATATATATATATATATATATATATATATATATATATATATATATATATATATATATATATATATATATATATATATATATATATATATATATATATATATATATATATATGCTTTAAGGCATTTAAGCCACATTGATGAAAGAGGCAAACATTTTGAGTATCATTATAATTATTTTTTACTACTAATTTTATTTTTTTCCAATTCACAAAACGCAATTTTTTTTTTTTTTTTTTTTTTTTTTTTTTTTTTTTTTTTTTTTTTTTTTTTTTTTAAATCACAGAAGGATTCATTGTCCTTTGATGTTACGAACCATCAAAATCATCGCCATCTTAATTACCATCATCATACAAATCAAAGTAGTGCCAGCACCAACATACCTTCATCATCATTATCATCCATTAACCACACCCCAATCACTTCTGAAATCTACAAAAATTCCAATTTTACACCTGTTCTTCCTCCAAAGAAAGCGAAGCAACCCCCACCAAGGCCAGCACCTCCAAAAACAAGACCTGTCAAACCTCCACCTCCACAGATTAATTCTAACAACAACCCCACTGCTACGAATGACCCCTTCAGTGGAGGAGGAGGAGGATGGGGAGATACTGCAGCGTCAAAAGCGAACAAAAACAGTGGTGGCTTTGCTGATTTTGCAAATTTTGCAGAGTTTGAAAAGGTAATTATTATTATTGTTATTTATAAATTATGAATGATATATATATATATATATATATATATATATATATATATATATATATATATATATATATATATATATATATATATATATATATATATATATATATATATATATATATATATATAAAGCAATTTAATATTTATTTCTCTCTTGTAGTTGAAAAACCCAGAGGCCTAAATAAAATTCCCTACATCAAGGAAATAAGTTCTTTATTCAACCCAGAATCAAAGACCAAAATTTTCCAATACACGGTGTTTTAAAGTGTGCAAGTTAACTAAAGTAAGGTAGATAGGAGAAATAAATGTGTTTCAGCTTTAGTAATGGAGTACATGTAAATAAGAACGAGCATAGTAGTTAAGTTTAAGGTTAGAGATAGACAAAGTAGAGACGATAAAGTATGGAAAGAAGTTGCATAGCTCAATAGATTAGTAGACATGACGCTAGAGAATACAGAAGAAGAAGAGTGTCTGTTGTAATCGCGATATTATAAGAAGAATACTTGAATGCGCTGGTGCTATCCCTCATGCGAATCCTAGGTAGAGACTACCTAGAGTCCCTTTCCTCGAATAAGAAAAAACCTTTAAAAAAAAACAAAGTGATTGGAGAGAGTGTAAAGAAAACAAACTCCACCCTTTGAAGAAGAGCTGTATTTTATGCAATTTCCCTTGCGTGGTAGGTGATGCATACTCTATACAGTGACAAGCATCATTTTGTTGTATAGATCAAGCAACAGGGGTTATATTAAGAAATTCTGAAGGGTTATTAAAAATACTTCCAAGAGAGAGTCTCTAGATATGGCATTTTCAAGAATATTAAAAGACAGGAAGGTTTGAACCGTGCGTTTTTGAAGATCATAATATACTTGAGTGGAAGTTTGTGTGGTACATTTATGAAAAAAACTTTGAGTTTTTGAGGCATTGAATCATTCGTGTTTGTTGTTTGTTTTTTCACACAAATAGAAATATGAGAAAGGAAAGAACAGTTACTACAAAGCTAATATATATATATATATATATATATATATATATATATATATATATATATATATATATATATATATATATATATATATATATATATATATATATATATATATATATATATATATATATATATATATATATATATATATATATATATATTTTTATAAAAAAAAACGATCATTAAATCATTTACTCAAATCATTATTTTTTTTTTATTGTATTTTGCTGTTAAATATTTGCATATATTTTTTTTTGTAGTTGTTTTAAAGTTAATATTATGAACAAGCATTGGTTATTATTGTGTGATTTTTGCTTTATAATTTAATGATGAATTCTAAATCAGAATATTTACTTACCTGTGAAAAGTTTAAAGTTTATATTTGATAAGAGTAATAGTGAGTCAAACCTCTTGGATGGAAAGATGATTGATTATTAAAGTTTCTCGATAGATTGAGTGTAAACTTACATGATCGTAAATGTGAACAAGTTGGAAGAATTTAATTGCTAATGTATTTAGTTTGAGTTGTAAATATATTGAGATTAGTATAAGAAGACATTTGCAATGTAGACTCAGAAAATCCTATTCATTTATGAACCTTTTTTACGAATGGTGTAGAGAAAGTAGTGTGTCTATAGAGATTGAGATGGTGATTTTCTTATTGCCATTAACATGTAGGGTATATATATATATATATATATATATATATATATATATATATATATATATATATATATATATATATATATATATATATATATATATATATATATATATATATATATATATATATATATATATATATATATATATAAGTGAGAGTAAATAAGATACTGGTATTTTTCTGATAAAATAAAAATGATTACAAGATGATTTTTTTTTCTTTTGTGCAAAAAAAATAAAGAAATAAAATAAAATAAAAGAGAGATAACCTCTTTATTGAAACGTTCTAAAGAAAACTTTGAATATATAAAATATATAATTAATTTTGTTGTTAGCAGTAATATCTGTTTTAATGGTAATAGTTCGATATCATTGTTAGTACTTCTGTTAATGTTAAAATAAATTTTTTTATTTTTTATTTTTTTTTTATTGTTTTATTTTTTTTTTAATGAATGTATGTGCTTATTATGTAGTAGTGAATGTCATTCGATGTTCTCAGTTTGTGAGAATAAGACAGGCATCTGCTTCTGCATCCTTGGATGTTAATTAATAATCTCCCGTTTGATTCAACTCTTTAACCTTAGTTACAGTGATCAACGCCAAAATTTAATCATTTTAATGGTAACTTAAAAAGTGATGTTGTTTTGCTTGCCATTTATTAATTACCTTTGTTTTATGTATTATTATTATTATTATTGCTACTCATTTTTGTTTCATGTATTATTATTATTGCTACTCATTTTTGTTTCATGTATTATTATTATTATTGCTCATTTTTCTTTGTTTCTTTAAGGTTTTTTTATTTCTTGCGAGGAATGTACATCTTCAGCCGAATGGATTTTTTTGTTTTTTTCTCCACAGTATATCTCGATATGTATTTTGTAAATTTTTTATTTAAATTTTAATTTTTTAATTTTTAAGCTTTAGCAAAGTCTATTTCACCATACAGAACCATTTTTTATTACTAAAAATACATAGTTTTAAAATTAAGTATATTTAATGTAGAGAATTTGAATTTTGAAACTCAAATTGAAAAAAAATTTCATCTCCTTTTTAACATGTTTAATTTTATGTGAGAGAGAATCTTATCTTTCTCTTTTTCAAATAACTTGAAAAAGTTACAAAAAGGGTATTAGTAACTTGTTACTTCCCAGAATTAATATCCCTTTTAAAAATTGAAAGAAAATAATTATTGTCTACTTAGCGACTCAACTGAAACTTTGAGCAATGACAATTGTATTTGTTTATTTGATGAATACATATTGAAGTTTTGTCCATTTTAACATCATAACCAGAGAATAAACTTTGACTATCAGGAGATGTTGTACCTGTGAAAGAAATTAAAAAGCCCGGATGAGGGTTTTATCATTTTATTCTCACTTTCTTCTTTTATTTTAGCGTTTCTCAACCTATTTAATGTAGCGACTCACGAAAAATCCAAAGCGCAAAGTTAATAACCTCACAACCCCTTAATTACTTATATATCTTTGCTAGGTGACAAATTCAAAAGTGCAGATTTGGATATTTTACTGCTGAGTAATGTTAGGCCTGGCAGAATCAAATCAAAATAATTTTAGCTCGTTTTAAAATTTTCAAATGAAAAAAAAAATTTGAAATACAAAATTTAGGAAAGGATATTAAGTTTTTTCATACAAAGTGTTATTTCTTTAACCCACTCTGACCCTCCAAATATGTGATCATGGTCCCCCTCGGGGTCGTGATTCCTTGGTTAAGAAACGCTATTTTATATAAAATTCTATTTAATTTGAGTTATTCAATGATAATTAGTTGCTTTTTCTTTATAAGCCTTTACAAACCATTGTGAGTAGAATTTTAAGTACTGTTGGCTGTGTATAGGAGGAAATAGACTTTGTGGTTAGATGTATTTTCAATATTTATTTATTTATTTTTTTTGAATTTGTTAGACAGCAGATGCAGAGAAGCACGTCCTATTAATGTTAATCATATTCCTTCTTTTTCTCTCTTTTCATGCAACATTTGCAGCCCTGAAGTTCATCCACCATTTTCATTATTAGTATTCCAGCGCAACGATATCTACTTCTTCATCTTCTCTTAAGCTTCCTCGGGGAGAAAATAATAGTTCGCGGCTTTCGGCATCTTCGTCTTACGTTCAACATTCGAAGAATCGTGAATCTGCAAATTCTAGCACAATTGGTACAAAATTTGACCCCTTTGATGAGGCTTTTGGATCCCAGAGAGCTCAAAGTGGTCCACCAGCAAATAGTTGGGGTTTTAATAGCCCCTTAGGATCCTCAGGCTTCGGGTCTCAAAATGGGAGCGACGTTCATCTAGATGGGCCTAATGATCCATTTGGTGGAGACTACGATCCTTTTAAAGATTCAAGAAGCATTAAAGAAGCTGACGAGTTTTCGTGGGACGATGAGGCCGACGCCATGTTTTCTGATGGCTTTTCCGACTCTGGAGTGGCTGCTGGAGGAAAAGACCCTTTTTCCTTTGGCGATTTCAGTCCAAAACCTAAATTGAAAAGCGCAAAATTAGGCCAAAGCTGTTCTACTGTTACTGCCGGATCTAGTGCCATCCCTGCTTCGAATATGAGATCCAAATCGGCTTTAGGAGATCCTTTATCCTTTTCGAATTCTTCGCCGAAAAATAGATTTCCAACAAGATCTAAAACATCATTAGGAAATCCTGGAAATTTAGATTTTGATTTTGACCCCTTGGCTTCAAAATCGAAACAGGATTTTCCAGCTTGGAAGAGCAATGAAGACTTGCTCAATG
>SEYY01022178.1:42500-45000 GCA_009176605.1 Armadillidium nasatum | reverse complement strand
AATTTGTAAATATATTTATTTTAGCGTACTAAATAGATGAATTTTAAATTTTTCAAAATAATAATAATAATACACGCTATCTTATCTAGAATCAGTTGTTAGAAATTGTCCGAAATCTTTAAAAAGCTTGTTTTCATATATATATATATATATATATATATATATATATATATATATATATATATATATATATATATATATATATATATATATATATATATATATATATATATATATATATATATATATATATATATATATATATATATATATATATATATATATATATATATATATATATATATATATATATATATATATATATATATATATATATATATATATAATGAAAATGAATCTCTATAGTTAATATAATAAAAAGAAGCGAAAAGGTGTTTTGCACTCTTTTGTTGTTATTATTATTCTTAGTCTTCCTTCCTAAGATGATGATTATGATGAGTGTCCTCAACTTTGAATAAACAAAAATTGTTTTTGTAGTTTAGAATTGTAAGTTTCTTTTTACAGTCTGTCCTTTACTTTTGTATATTTACTTTCCTGTAGTTTCTTGTCCAGGCCTTATTGAAATGTTCACAGTGTTGTATGTACGTGAGTCATGTTATCTATGTGTATATAAGGCTTATTAAATAAGTTAAAAAGTTAAAGTGCACTTTTTTTATATCCTTTAATGTATTTACATGAATTATTGCTATTTAACATTCATTTCAAATATTTTTTGAATTTTTTTTTGGGTTTGGGTGAAGGAGTTTGATGTTAAGATAAAAGGTCGAGTAACAAGTAGACATTGATTTTATTCCTAGTGTTGCTATTTTTAATTTGGTAAATTATAATTTCATGATTTCACCAATAGAAGAGCACGCAGGTGTGTGTTAGGCAAGTAGAAGAATTTCCAATTGGCTCTATAATTTCTTAGGAGAATTAATTTTTTAAGTGGAGTTGTAGTTAGGTTAAGATTTGTATACCATCAGCATTAACACCAACAAAGAGATTCTAACACTTAATGAATTCATTTGTGTTTTGGCAGTGTTATATTCTAGAACAAAAATTAAATTAGTGCTCAGATATAATGGGATTTATATTTCTGCTTATCCCAAACGAATATGTGGCACATGAATTTATTTACACAGGAGCTCGGTTCTCTGTGCTCCCTGACCCGTGAATGGTGAGGAATTTAAAAATTACTAAATCATTCATTGATTTACAGTAGCCATGGGATGCAGACGATTTTATAAATCTCCTACTATAGTAGGACCCGAAAATTACATCCAACTTTGCTCTACTGTTAAGTAATTATTAATGAAAATATTTATAAACCGATTTTTTTTTAAATCCTGCTAAAAATCCACGTGAACGTTCTATATAAAATAAAAATTGCCTATACAAAGAAGTCTAACATTTGAAAGTCTTTCCTTCCTCTAAAGACTATTAAGTTTCTATGGTTTTAAAATTTTTATTAAATAAAATAGTGAAGGATTAAATAAATTGGATTATAAACACTTCGTAATATATGCATTAGAAAAAATGTTTAAAAAAAAGTCTTCGGGTGGAAATTAATTTTTATTTAACAATAAACATAATTTGTATGTTTAAAAATAATTTTTTTTTGCATTTTTTGCGAGCGAACGTAAAATTTTCTATTCCAGGAGAGAGAATTATACGATTGTACGTATTGCCTATTGGAAACTATTAAGGAGGAAAAGAGAAGTGAACGTTATGATGGATAAAATATCTAATGGTGGAAAAGTCCAATCTAAAAAGCTTTTTAGTTTTTGACCGATTACTCTGAAATTTGCAGTGTATATGCAAAACGGTTGATTTCTGACGTTTTTCTGAGCCTAAATGTTTGAAAGTTATTTGCAGCCAAACTTCGAAAAAAAGTAAATAGCGAGGCCGAACCACTGGTCGAAATGACTTGAAAATTTAACTATATTCTCAGCCTCAATTGTAAGAAACGCTAGCAACAAATTTCTGATATCTGCTTTAGAAAAAAGTTATAGCACTTGAAATTTTTTTTTTTTTTTTTTTTTTTTTTTTTTTTTTTTTTAAAATTAAAAATTTTTTTTTTTTTTTTTTTTTTTTAAAAAAAAATTAAAAAAAAACTATTTTATGATTTTATTTTTTATTTTCTGGTGGGTGTATAGAGGAGGGACAGGACTACAACTTTCAATACATTATTAAATGCTATTTGTTTGCTTCGAGATATCCCTCAAACTTTGGAAATTTTTAAATTTCTTTGAAAATTGGCCAAATTTGAGGGGCTATATCTTGAAACCAACAAATAGCATTGAATGATGTATTGAAAGAAAGTTGTAACCCTGTCCCTCTTCTATTCACCCACCAAAAATGAGAAATTCCTTACCTGTAGTTTTTTTATTTTTTATTTTTTTTTAATTTTGTCCGGAAGAGTAAATTTTACAAAATTGAAAAAAAAATTTTCCGACAGTTAGACAGAAAAGGGCATTATAACTTTTCCTAAAAAGCA
>SEYY01022178.1:30000-37500 GCA_009176605.1 Armadillidium nasatum | reverse complement strand
TAACCAAGAACAATAATGTATAATTAAGAAACGAAATTTTTATTTTGACTTTTAAGTATATAATAAAGTGAGATCGAATTTCGATTTTATCTTCGTTTAAACATGAACATCTACGATCGATGTTTTCCCTCTCCCTCTCTCTCTCATATTATATATATATATATATATATATATTATATATATATATATATATATATATATATATATATATATATATATATATATATATATATATATATATATATATATATATATATATATATATATATATATATATATATATATATATATATATATATATATATATATATATGTGTGTGTGTGTGTGTGTGTGTGTGTGTGTGTGTGTGTGTGTGTGTGTGTGTATTTGAAACTTTCACATTTTGTATTCGCTGATTATTTAAATTTGAAACGGTTTTTCTGCAATATATTCAAAGGAAATTAATCTTTCTACACTTAAAAGAATCTGTTGTTTCTTCCCCTTTCTAAACGAACACCTGAAATTCTCCAATTGACCGAAGGTCATTTATATTTTCCAGTCAAATGAACTCGAACCAATGGCCAAACTTTAACCATAATGATCCGTGAGAGATAAAAGAAGAAAAAAATTGAATCCCCCTTGAAAGATTTTACATAATTTGTTTCCCGCCAAAAGTTTGTTTTCTTTTCTGCCACAAGAGGGAGATTCGATTTATTTCCAATTGCATCACATGATCAAAATAGTTTATTTTCATTGGTTAAAATAGCTAACTTGAAAGTCTTCGTTTCTTTGTTCGAGTTACATATTGATTGTTTTTCCATATATTTTGTTCTTTTACATTCTGAATGCATAAAATATCAGGACTGATAAATTTGAAATTTATTACTTTTTGTTTCGTATCTCGAAAATGAATACATGTAGTCGTTCAGAATCTTATAATAACTTAGAGGTAAGAAGAGAACTAACTCAATCACTCAAACAAAAGCATCATTTTGAAGATTAATAAGATATTGAGAAATTATACATTTTAAACTGAATTTTATACAATTAATTTGACATCAGAAGGTAATTAATCAATCTTTTTCGAAATAATTTGTTATTTTGTCACTAATTATAACTGGGTCATTTTTCGTTTGATAAATGTGTTGATTTGTTTTATCATTTCGTTAGGAAATGACTTTAATAAAAATATTCAATGGTAGGACAGTTTGAAGACAATATAAATATTAAGAAATCTTAAATATTTAATTCCCAGAGAAGCATCGTACGTTTAATACTTGCTTATATAAGATTATTGTTTTATTTTTGAAATCTCCAACTTCGACATTCATCTTCTGCCACTCTGATCCACCCCAACTCCCAGTTTCTTCAAATCGATTAAGAAAGAACTGCTGAAATGCATGTAATTTAATGTCTAATTATTAATTTTTTTTACATTTAAAGTTTTTTAAAAACGGCGTTTTACAACTGGAATTTATTATTGACATCATTTGTGTTAATAAATTGATGAAAATCAATCATTCCATTCGTCAAACGAACATTAACTGTATATATTCAAATGTTTTCTTCTTACGACGAATTCATCACCCCAGAAGCCGAAGCCATTTTCACTTAAAAAGGTAAGAAAAATTGTCATAAATATATATTTGTATTTTTATTTTGTACACTATTCTAAATTTTTTTCCTTTTACCTGAATAAAAGTTTTTTTTGGGATTTGATGTGATTCTATTCCAAATCCTGGAACTAAATTTATATATATATATATAATAATATATATATATATATATATATATATATATATATATATATATATATATATATATATATATATATATATATATATATATATATATATATATATATATATATATATACTGAGGGGAGAGAGAGAGGAAAGGGAGAGTGAGAGAGAGAGAGAGAAGTAGGGGTCTTCCTCATGATGCAAATTTGTTTCCCGCCTTTTTGATGCTCTTCAAATTAGGAACAATTTTCATTCACTTTTTTATTGTACTTCAAATCAAACGTTCCTTCCTTCTTTCCTTAACCTATCTCCTCTCTTCTTAATATTATTTATTATATATATATATATATATATATATATATATATATATATATATATATATTATATATATATATATATATATATATATATATATATATATTATATATATATATATATATATATATATATATATATATATATATAAATGGGTTCCAATTTGGGTTGGAATACTTCTTTATACTCCATAGTCCAATAGTTCACTTACCTTAAACATAATTCTAACTTCTTAATTTTATTTATGTATGTTACTTCTGCTTTCTTCGAACTAAAAATGCGTATGTTCCTACGACATGCTTCCACATCTCACAACTTATTCTTCTATTCCTTGATAAAGTGTCAATTCTACACTTCCTCCTGCTGGAATAGTGTGCTCTTTTGACCTGTGTCGAAAAGGGGGACCTCTCCTGAACCTCTAACTAGTAGTTGTGGGCTTACATTGTAGCCCCAGAAAAGCCTAACGGTCTTTTCTGAAATTACGTGCAATGCTGCATTCTCAGGGACCTTCCTGACCTTTTTTGTCGGTTCACGGACCCCTGCCCCCGATTCGAACCGTTTTTAAATCTCCAGCAATGTTCTGTGAAGAAAGCTTGACAGGTGACCTTTCTTACCAATATCACTTTAGGTACTTTGTCCAATTGCTGAATCTTATTGAAAATTTTTTTTTCAATAGATTCTGATTTCCTTTCCGGTCAGTTAATAACAATTGTTAGATATGGTTATCTTTTTATCCTTTAAATCTATTAATAATAATGTTACCAAAGTGTTTGTCTTTTAACCTATTCTGATTATTTTCATGGTTATTTTCATTGAATCAAAGTTCAATTCCGTCACCAACTATTTACTCAATTTAAAGTATGAATCGTGGAAATATTAACCTTTATTTAAATGCAGGACTGAATTTGCTTTCCTCCAACTCAGAAAAAGTTTCATTTGAACCTGTTGCACATTTTTAAAAATAATAATCTTTAATCTTTATTCATTTTTCAGTTACAAAATTCATACAAACAAACATCGTTACTTTAAATGTTGAAACAAAACTGAAATGGCCTTCTGGGGGGGACGAATTCCTTTTTTGAGCCCATTAAATTTATACATAATAAGAGACAGTCATTATTAAAATAAAATTTTTCAATCAGAAACAAATTTTGGATACTGTGCAATTCATAATACATTATACATCATAGTCATAATTTTCACTTAGTCTACTTCTTTAAAAATTATAATAAGAATAAAAATAAGAAAAAAAAAAAAAAAAAAAAAAAAAAAAAAAAAAAAAAAAAAAAAAAAAAAAAAAAAAAAAAAAAAAAAAAAAAAAAAAAAAAATAATAATAATAATAATAATAATGTTTAAAACAATGAGTAATAGTTAGTACTGATGATATAGTGATATACTAGAAAAGTGATTTTGAGTTCGTTGGTGAATAAGTGTGGTGAGGTCTAGTATCTTTTTTAGTATTTTGATTGCAAGTTATTTTTGACATGTTTACGAAATGTGAGAAGTTGTTGCTGATTCTTCAATGTTTTTGCAAGTTCATTCCATTGTTCAATGCCATTGAACCGTATAACTTTTAAAGATTTCGTTAATGTGAACTTTGTTTTGCTTAGTGTATGTGAGTGTGTTCTGAGCAAATTTGCTTTTCTTATATTTTGCTTATGCATTTTGTTTATGTCTGAGAATGTATACGTGGTAATAATAATAATAATAATAATAATATATATATATATATATATATATATATATATATATATATATATATATATATATATATATATATATATATATATATATATATATATATATATATATATATATATATATATATATATATATATATTGGTCCTCCGCTATTCGGCATTTCGGTGAATCTTTTGCTGTTGCGCTAGACATATCGAAAGCTTTCGATAGAGTCTGGCAAAAAGCTTTGATTTCCAAACTTCCTCTTTCGGAATCTATCCTTCTCTCTGTGACCTTCTCTATGATTTCCTTTCCGGTCGTTCTATAGCAGCTGTTGTAGACGGCCACCGTTCTTCCTTTAAATCTATTAATAGTGGTGTTCCTCAAGGATCTGTCCTATCCCCAACACTTTTTCTACTTTTCTTTAATGACCTTCTCTCTGTTACTTCATCTCCTATCCACTCCTATGCTGATGACTCCACCCTTCATTACTCTTTTCAATTTGAAAGGCGCCCCTCTCAACAACAGTTACTAGACGCAAGGAGGGTTGCCTTGGAGCAGCTGACCTCTGATCTATCTCGTATTTCTAATTGGGGCAGAGAGAACATGGTTGTTTTCAATGCCACCAAAACTCAATTCCTCATCTATCTACTCGACACAATCTTCCACACAACTATGATATCTTCTTCGAAAACACTCAACTCAGACCTTCATCTGTTCTTAATATTCTCGGTGTTTCCTTTTCCCGTGATCTTTCTTGGAAAGATCACATTACCTCTCTTTCTAAACAAGCTTCTAAGGGGTTAGGTGTTCTGAGGCGCCTTCAATATTTCTTCACTCCACCCCAGTTGCTTGCTCTGTATAGGGGTGTTGCTCGCCCCTGTATGGAGTATGCTTCGCACATCTGGGGTGGTTCCACAAATACAGCTCTCCTAGAGAAGGTGGAGTCTAGGGCATTTTTGTCTCATCAACTCTCCTGCTCTTACTAACTCTCTTCAATATCTTTCTGCCCGTCGAATTGTTGCGTCACTCTCTCTATACTATCGCTATTACAATGGACACTGCTCTTCTGAACTCTCTCTTCGCATACCTCCTCCACTGAGAAGGGCTCGTGCGACTCGTCTTTCTACACAGTCTCATCCTTTCTCTGTCCAACTCTCTGACCCCAGACTTAACCGCTATGCTCTGTCTTACATGTACTCTACTGGTAAAGTCTGGAACACACTCCCTTCTTCTATTTTCCCAACTTCCTATGACTTACACATCTTCAAACGTCTTGTATCAGGTCACGTCGGCCTTTAATTTGAACAGGCTTCCGTCTTTCCCCCAACTCCGGTGGAATTTTAGTAGGCCTCTGGCCTTTGCCCACCGGAGGCGAAATAAAAAAAAATAATATATAATATATATATATATACATATAATATATATATATATATATATATATATATATATATATATATATATATATATATATATATATATATATATATATATATATATATATATATATATATATATATATATATATATATATATATATATATTTATTTATATTGTAGCTAATGGTGGAAGAGTTTGTAAATGTTAAGAGGATAATTGGTATTTTAACGCTAAATCGAACTTTGACCGCAAATAAATATGGTGGAAAAAAACTCGCAATTTTATTAGAACTCTGAAAGAAAACTTGAGTTGCGTCACAGAAGAAACAGACAACCATAAAATGCATGCGTACACATGTGTATTTTGATGTATTAATGTGTATGAGTTACTGGTATAATGAGTGAAGTAATGAACAAAATTAAAATGAGATTGTTTAAGTGTAAAATGAGTGTGAGAGATGAATCGAGAAAATGAATAAAACAAAAAGTTCGATTCACGAACAGAGCTGTGACGCCGAAGTCGAAACCGAAACCAAAGCCGAAGCCGAAGCCGCCGAAGCCGAAGCCGAAGCCGGAGACAGATTGGGAGCTCATGGAGGAGATGGAGTCAGATTTTTAGATTGCGGTTGATACTGGTGTCGGATTTAAATTTTTTTTCTCTTTTTTAAACTTACACACTTACACACACACACACACACACACACACACACACACACACACACACACACACACACACACACACACACACACATATATATATATATATAATATATATAATATATATATATATATATATATATATTATATATATATATATATATATATATATTATATATATTATATATATATATATATATATATATATATATATATATATATATAATATATATCCTGTTAATCTTAATTTCCTCCTCTTATTCGCTCTGATGGTTCTGTTAATAACGCTCCAACTGAAAAGGCTAATCTTCGGCCTCCTGTTCTTCTCTAATACAACCTTGAACGACTCCGTAAATCCTCCTCCTACTTCATTTCCTCTAAGATATCCCATACCTTTACCTGTGACTGCATTTGATCAGGTGCATGGACTTCTGAAATCTATGAACGTTAGGAAGGTAAGCGGCCCGGATGGCATTCCTCCCCGAGTTTTATAGGAGTGTGCTTCTGAGCAGCTCTGTCCCTCGTTCAACTTTTCTCTCTATGCCTCAATACAAGTACTTTCCCTCAGTGTTGGAAGCTCGCATTAATCCAATCTATTCCGAAAAAATGTAGCTGCTCTGATCCTTCCAACTATCGCCCAATAGCTCTCACTTGTATTCTGTCTAAGACCTTTGAAACCCTCCTCAACTCTCATTTATTAGATCATCTGGAATCCTATTCCCTTCTTTCTGATCATCAGTATGGCTTTCGAAGTTCGAGGTCTACTGGTGATATACTTTGCTCTCTCACAGATTTATGATCTTCTGCCATTAGTTCCAATGAGGAAACTTGTGTGGTGTCGCTTGACATATCTAAGGCATTTAACCTGATATGGCATGTGTCACTGCTTTTTCAAGCTCCCCTCCTTTGTGTTTGTTTCTTCTCTTTGCTTACTTATGTCTAACTTTATTTCTAATCGTTTCATTTTGACTACTGTTGATGGGCGACTTCTTCATTTCCTGTCAATAGTGGTGTTCCTCAGGGTTTTGTTTAGGCTCCTATTCTATTACTACTTTTCATTGATGATCTTCTCAGCTGCTCATCTAATCCTATCCATTCATATGCCGATGAGTCGACACTTTATTTTTCTACTCATTTCAAATCTGCTCCCTCTTTTGCATCTAGAGTTGCCTCTCATCTTCATCTTTCCGATTCCACTCTTCCTGATCTGAATAGAATTTCCCAGTGGGGTCATCTTAACCTTGTGAAATTCAACTCTTCAAGCACTCAACTTCTTGAAATCTCTCTCTCTCAAGGACACCTCCTAACTTTTCTATTTCTATCGATAGTTCTCTCGTCTCTCCTGATGACAGTATAAACATCCTTGACCTTCACATGAACAAAAAAATGTCTTGAAAACCTCATATCACTATGATTGCTAGGACGGCCTCAAAGTATCTAGGAGTTCTATTTAGGCTGCGAGAATTTTTTGCTTCTTCGCAGTTAGTAGAATTATTCAAGGGCCTCATCCGCCCTTCTACGGAGTCATGCTCTCGTATCTGGAGTGGCTCAGCTTTCATCTATCTTTTGGATAAGGTTGAACCAAAGGTTAAAAGACTTATAAACTGTTCCACTCTTACAATTTCACTTGACCCTTTATCTATGCGACGTGACATTTCTGCCTTGTCTCTTTTCTATATGTACTACTGCGGCAAATGCTCGAGGGAACTGTCCGCTCGCATACCTCCACCTTTATGGCGTCCTCGT
>SEYY01022178.1:22500-25000 GCA_009176605.1 Armadillidium nasatum | reverse complement strand
GTAGTATTTATTTAAAGTTACGCTGTTATATATTTTATTCTTTTCTATTGTTCTTATTTTCTGCTAAAAAGATATTAGTATTATTCTCTTGTGAAGGGATTCCATTCAGAGGGGAGAGATTTATTAAACGAATTTTGTGTCTACAGGCATGGGTACTTCTTGGGCATGGGTGGATCGTAAATCTCTGTATCTAATTTAATGTATTCGTTCCTTGTTCCTTTTCTCCTTCTACAGGAAAAGGATTTTTAATCCCTAAGACTCATTCATGATTTAAAGTCCGTTGCAAACTGACGATCTTCAATCTTTATATTTTACTTCGTCAGGAATGATATCGTCAGTAGTCTTATATCTTAATTCTTTTTATTAATCCTACTTTTCTTCATTAAATTTTTTTTTTTTTTAACTTTCATCTTTGCGGAATTTATTTTTATTTTCATTTGGATTACATTTCGCAATTTATATTCATCTCTCCCTCGAGCATCCCAGTTTCATTATTTTATTTTATTATTATTATTATTATTATTATTATTATTATTATTATTATTATTATTATTATTATTATTATTATTATTAATTATTTATTATTATTTATTTTATTATTTATTTATTTTTTTTTTTTTTTTTTTATTTTATTATTATTATTATTATTATTATTATTATTATTAATATATTATTTATTATAATTATTATTATTATTTATTATTTATTATATTATTATTATTATTATTATTATTATTATTATTATTATTATTATTATTATTATTATTATTATTGTCTATTATCTTTTGGTTTAGGTGAATCGTGATGTGAATTCCTTTTTTATCTCTTCATTTGAGATCACATTCATTTTTTCAGTTCGCCTCTTTTTATAATTGCGCTTCATTTTCATTTTTATTTTCATTCATTTTATAATCTTTAAAAAGATGATTTATTTTCTCGTAAATTTATTATTTTTTTACTCTATATTCTTTTCTTGTTTATATTCATTTTTTTTTATTTATTCTTTGTACTTCATTTGCCCTTATATATTTCATCGTTTTGTCTTCATTTCCAAATATTTATGTAACTTTTTTTCCTTTTTTTTTTTGTTAGTTATTCCCTCGGTTTTTTGTTTCCCCTCGCAAGTGTGACGTTAAACGGTCCCAACGCAACTCTCGTGAGGGAAATAAAGCGAGAAGAGTTGTTTAGGTAACTTTGTGTCGTTACAATTCGTATCTTATTAGAGACTTGTTAAAAGCCTTCCTAATTTATGCTTTCCTTTTCTCTTATCATGGGCCACGGACTCGCATTCTTGCAGCCACCCATTCCTCAGGATAAAACGAAACTTTTCCTCAATTTTTTTCTATTATGTCATTAATTTTGGGGAACTTTTATTTTCTTTTTAACGTAAACTTTGGTATTTGTATTTTTTAAAAATAATAAATTGGTTTTTAATCTCTGCATTTGAGTTTGGTTTCTAAATACGTTGAGATGTTTTTTTTTTCTCTCTTGTTTTTCTTTCCTAAACTTTTTCAACGCTCGGCAAAAATTTTCTTTTTCTCTTTCTTATGAGGAAAGAGTTTTATTTCTTCGAATTTTTGAACTTCATTTCTGCACTTCTGCATTTCAAATGATTTTTTATTTTAAATCCTTGATAACGATTTTTTTATCTTTGATTTTTATTTAATATATAAAAATAGAAAGAAATTTAAAAGAAAAATCCAAAAATTTATATATATATATATAATATATATATATATATATATTATATATATATATATATATATATATATATATATATATATATAATATATATATATATATATATATATATATATATATATATATATATAATATATATATATATATATATATATATATATATATATATATATATATATATAAGGGGCAATTCTGTGAAATTTTTTGATAAGCGAGAATATATAATAATATATATATATTATATATATATATATATATATATATATATATATATATATATATATATATATATATATATATATATAATATATATATATATATATATATATATAGCTGTACTATAGTTTCATAATCTCTTGAAATTGGGTAAGCGCCGCTTACCTAGCATACCCGGAATGATCGCCTCTGATATATATATATATATATATATATATATATATATATATATATATATATATATTATATATATATATATATATATATATATATATATATATATATAAATAATGCATCGTATTATGATGTTATAAAATAAAATATGAAAAAAAACATTTTTAATTTTTATATTTTTTGTCAGTATTTTAAAATATTTAATTTTTAAAATTATTTAAAATATATTTGTATATTAATATTTTCTTAGCAAATGGAAAAAATATTTATAAAATAAAACATAAAAATTTAAATGAAACAAAAAAATAAAATTAAAAAATCGAATTGAAACTATAATTTAAAATAAAATTTGAAACTCTAAACCAAAGAAAGTGAAAAGAAATTTTTAATTTTACTTAAAATGAAAATA
>SEYY01022178.1:10000-12500 GCA_009176605.1 Armadillidium nasatum | reverse complement strand
ATATATATATATATATATATATATATATATATATATATATATATATATATATATATATATATATATATATATATATATATATATATATATATATATATATATATATATATATATATATATATATATATATATATATATATATATATATATATATATATATATATATATATATATATATATATATATATATATAATATATATATATATATATATATATATATATATAAAAAAATAAATATAAATAATATATAAATAATAATATATATATATATATATATATATATATATATATATATATATATATATATATATATATATATATATATATATATATATATATATATAATATATATATATATATATATATATATATATATATATATCGAAGTGTTAGAGTACTTAATTAGTGTATTTATGCATGAATAAAGTATTTTAGATTTTAAGCTTTATATTTAAAAATAAAAAAAAAAAAAAAATAGATTACATAATTTAGATTTGAAGCAACCCTTTAAAGAGATGAGCATTTTTGTCTGTGAAAAGCAGGCCATTGAGAGAAGGTCTTTCAAGTCCTTAAGGATTAGTCAACTCTTGCCTCCACTTTCAAAAAAAAAAAAAAAAAAAAAAAAAAAAAAAAAAATTGTCTACGGTCTAAAAATCTCTCTTAATCCTTTTGCGAATATTTTTCTTCCTTTTTTTCAAACATTATCTTTTAAATTCCTTTTTTATGTTTCTTCTTTCTTTCTCTGGTGTGCATATTAAAAAGAAGAAGGATTAGACACACTTTTAGGCTCAGCCTCATTATCTTAACCGAAACTCTCAAACCCTATTTTCCCGCGCATGCCTACTAACAATCCTTCCTTCTATTATTATTATTATTATTATTATTATTATTATTATTATTATTATTATTATTATTATTATTATTATTATTATTATTATATTATTATTATTATTATTATTATTATATTATTATTATTATTATTATTATTATTATTATTATTAGTAGTAGTAGTAGTAGTAGTAGTAGCAGTAGTAGCCATAATAGAGTAGTGATAGTACTAGTAGTGTTATTAGTAATAAATAGGAGGAGTTGTTAAGTTAAAAAAGATTTACCGAAATCCACAACTTGATTTTTAAAATAATTAACACTATTTTTTAATAACAAACTAAATTAATCCATTGTTCAATTATTAATAAATAAATAAAAAAATAAAAGAAATTATTGCATAAATAAATAAATAAAATGACTATATAAATAAGTAAATAAATGATTATAAAAATAAAGTAATAAATAAGTAAAAAAATAAAGTATGATTTCGATAAGTATGAAAGGCCCTTGGAAGGGCAGACGAAGAAGGGGCAGACGAAGGGCTTAAAAAAAAGAGTGGAATAAAAAGGGCGTTAAAACCGAAGCAACTTTACTGCAAATACATTTAAGCTTGAAAAATGAGTCTCCCATTAACGACGGATGGGTTAAAGAGCAATAGAAGAAGAAGAAGAAGAAGAAAAAAAAAGAAGAAGTTTAATTTTGAATGAAAAAAAGATCATTTCTTTGATGAATAGGGGTTCGATGTAAGGACTTGAAATTGCTAGAGATGAATGGCTGCTGTTTTACCTCCTCGCCGTTGAGGCCGCAATCGTTCATCGCTTTTAGAATTTAAAAAGAAATTTTTGCGAACTTCCCCAATATTAAATTCTCGAATTAATCTTTGCTCTTCTTTATAGCAAAAACCGTGACACTTTCCCGTACTTAAAATAATTCACCGATCATATATATATATATATATATATATATATATATATATATATATATATATATATATATATATATATATATATATATATATATATATATATATATATATATATATATATATATATATAATAATATTGCCATAGGTAATTACTTGTTTAAAAATGATAGAAACAGCAAAATACTAATTACCTTCCCACTATAACACCAAAATTATATATTTGATGTCGAGAGAATGTTTTGGAAAGTAGAAATGGAGACGAAGGGGGTAGGAACTTCTGGAAAGTTTGGGAGACAAGGGGGGGGTGGAAGCTGCTGGAAAGTCCGAGAGGGAGGAGTGAGAAGTTGTAGGAAAGTCAGGAGGGTGACGCGTAAGTTTTGAAAAAGGAAGTTGTAATAAAAAAGGAATTTGTATTCAAAACAAAAGTTCAAATTCACAGAACAAAAGAAAAACTTAATTTTTCTGTTTTGAATTCCTTGCTTTATTTTGTCACTACTTAATTATACATGGATAAAATAGATAAATAGATAGCGAGGTAGGTAGGCAAATATATAGACTATAGATATATTGGCAGACAGACAGATAGATAGATAGATAGATAGATAAATAGATAGATAGTTAGATAGATGGATAGATATATAGATAGACAGACAGGTAGACATAGACAGATAGGTAAATAGATACAACGATAGATAAATAGAAGGGTAGATAGATTTATAGATTGTTAGATAGTTAGATAGACATAT
>SEYY01022178.1:0-2500 GCA_009176605.1 Armadillidium nasatum | reverse complement strand
TACAATACGATAGGAAAATTAAATATAATAATATTTCGTTCTCTATTTGCCATGGTTCACTTCTTATATACTCTCTTCTCTTTCTATATATATTATATATATATCTATATATTATATATATATATATATATATATATATATATATATATATATAGTAAATAATATAATGAGTGTGATTGAGGAATAGTAAAGCGGTAAAGCAATTTTTGGTCCATGATATATATTTTGTATAAAGGAGCATAAAAGACGGTTAACACGACATAATTTGGCACGGTCATCTCTGGCACAGGCATTAAGTAAGGTCAACAAAAGCTCGAGCAAAAAAATTTGACTTTCTAATGAACAAGTGTTCACCTCACCTGTTTGGAGGATACGAATTCTCGATTGTTGCTCTATAAAATACTTTTTTTAATAATACAAAAATTTCATCTTCTTTTATCAAACCTTTCCATTATCACCATTTTCTTGAAGACAAATTAAAAACATATCCACACATACACTATATGTATATCTAACTATCTAACAATCTATAAATCTATCTACCCTTCTATTTATCTATCGTTGTATCTATTTACCTATCTGTCTAGTCTACCTGTCGTCTATCTATATATCTATCATCTATCTCTATTATCCTATTATCTATTATCTATCTTCTGTTAAATATATCTATATCTATTTTTCCTACCTACCTCGCTATCTATTTATCTATTTTATCATCTAATTAAGTAGTGACAATAAGGCAAGGAATTCAAAACAGAAAAATTAAGTTTTTCTTTTGTTCTGTGAATTTGAACTTTTGTTTTGAATACAAATTCCTTTTTTATTACAACTTCCTTTTTCAAAACTTACGCGTCACCCTCCTGACTTTCCTACAACTTCTCACTCCTCCCTCTCGGACTTTCCAGCAGCTTCCACCCCCCCCTTGTCTCCCAAACTTTCCAGAAGTTCCTACCCCCTTCGTCTCCATTTCTACTTTCCAAAACATTCTCTCGACATCAAATATATAATTTTGGTGTTATAGTGGGAAGGTAATTAGTATTTTGCTGTTTCTATCATTTTAAAAGTATTACCTATGGCAATAATATATATAATATATATATATATATATATATATAATATATATATATTGATATATATAATGATATATATAATAATAATATGATCGGGAATTATTTTAAGTACGGGAAAGTGTCACGGTTTTTGCTATAAAGAAGAGCAAAGATTAATTCGAGAATTTAATATTGGGGAAGTTCGCAAAAATTTCTTTTTAAATTCTAAAAGCGATGAACGATTGCGGCCTCAACGGCGAGGAGGTAAAACAGCAGCCATTCATCTCTAGCAATTTCAAGTCCTTACATCGAACCCCTATTCATCAAAGAAATATCTTTTTTCATTCAAAATTAAACTTCTTCTTTTTTTTTCTTCTTCTTCTTCTTCTTCTATTGCTCTTTAACCCATCCGTCGTTAATGGGAGACTCATTTTTCAAGCTTAAATGTATTTGCAGTAAAGTTGCTTCGGTTTTAACGCCCTTTTTATTCCACTCTTTTTTTTAAGCCCTTCGTCTGCCCCTTCTTCGTCTGCCCTTCCAAGGGCCTTTCATACTTATCGAAATCATACTTTATTTTTTTACTTATTTATTACTTTATTTTTATAATCATTTATTTACTTATTTATATAGTCATTTATTTATTTATTTATGCAATAATTTCTTTTATTTATTTTATTTATTTATTAATAATTGAACAATGGATTAATTTAGTTTGTTATTAAAAAATAGTGTTAATTATTTTAAAAATCAAGTTGTGGATTTCGGTAAATCTTTTTTAACTTAACAACTCCTCCTATTTATTACTAATAACACTACTAGTACTATCACTACTCTATTATGGCTACTACTGCTACTACTACTACTACTACTACTACTACTACTAATATAAAATAATCAATAATAATAATAAATAATAAAAAAATAATAAAAAATAATAAAGCAAAATAAATAATAAAATAAATAATAATAAAAATTAATAATAATAATAATAATAATAATAATAATAATAATAATAATAGAAGGAAGGATTGTTAGTAGGCATGCGCGGGAAAATAGGGTTTGAGAGTTTCGGTTAAGATAATGAGGCTGAGCCTAAAAGTGTGTCTAATCCTTCTTCTTTTTAATATGCACACCAGAGAAAGAAAGAAGAAACATAAAAAAGGAATTTAAAAGATAATGTTTGAAAAAAAGGAAGAAAAATATTCGCAAAAGGATTAAGAGAGATTTTTAGACCGTAGACAATTTTTTTTTTTTTTTTTTTGAAAGTGGAGGCAAGAGTTGACTAATCCTTAAGGACTTGAAAGACCTTCTCTCAATGGCCTGCTTTTCACAGACAAAAATGCTCATCTCTTTAAAGGGTTGCTTCAAATCTAAATTATGTAATCTATTTTTTTTTTTTTATTTTATTTTAAATATAAAGCTTAAAATCTAAAATACTTTATTCATGCATA
>SEYY01022177.1:80000-81716 GCA_009176605.1 Armadillidium nasatum | reverse complement strand
AATTCATTTTAAGATCTGAATTTTTTTCAGTATTTACTTACGAAGTTTGAATGGTGTGACTCCAAGCTCAAAAAACACTGTATTTACAGTTGCTGCTTCATCCTCAAATACTTGGTTCTCCTGTTGATTCTATATCAGAAGAATCTATTTCATTCCTCTAAATCGGTATTTGACATTGTTCCTGAAGCTTTGTCAAGCAGGCAGTGCAAAGAAATGCATTTGAAGGAATTGCAAGTTCTGTCAATTTTGTCAACAATGCATTGTGGAATGGGACGCAAACTTTTTAATATTATTTTTTTATGCTTATAATAAGGGTTGCAACCAGGGTTGGCATTGATTAAATCAAATTGATTTAATCAGTTGATTAAATCAATTGATTTTTTTATGAAAAAATCATGATTTTTTTGATTTTTTTGATTTTTTTGATTTTTTAAAAAATAATTGTTTTTTTTTTCAATGGTTTTATTTTGTCATATTTTTTGATACATAATGATATAACAGATATATTAGTTCCTTCTTACTGTGTTAAAAAACTTTAAAGTAGTTTATATATTAGAAATATAACTTCCTTAATATTTGGTTCAAGATTTCATATAGGGTAATACAAGAATCTGATCTTCATTAATATAATTTATCCAATATAGAACTGTTAGAGTTTAGAATTCCTAATATATATTCAATCAAATCTTCAACAAAATTTTATTGAGCTTTAATCTAATGCAATTTGAGGTTATAGACAAAAGAGAAAGCAGAAAAGACAATTCCTTTTAATTTTCAACCATTTAAATTTTTATACAACATTATAAGAAAACAATATTCCTCTATATAAATTATAAAAGAAAGAAAATTTAAGCACTTTTGATGCATAATCATTAATCCATAAATTAAATACATAACTTGCAATATATATATATATATATTATATATATATATATATATATATATATATATATATATATATATATATATATATATATATATATTGCAAGTTATGTATTTAATTTATGGATTAAGGATTATGCATCAAAAGTGCTTAAATTTTCTTTCTTTTATAATTTATATAGAGGAATATTGTTTTCTTATAATGTTGTATAAAAATTTAAATGGTTGAAAATTAAAAGGAATTGTCTTTTCTGTTTTCTCTTTTGTCTATAAACTCAAATTGCATTAGATTAAAGCTCAATAAAATTTTGTTGAAGATTTGATTGAATATATATTAGGAATTCTAAACTCTAACAGTTCTATATTGGATAAATTATATTAATGAAGATCAGATTCTTGTATTACCCTATATGAAATCTTGAACCAAATATTAAGGAAGTTATATTTCTAATATATAAACTATTTTAAAGTTTTTTAACACAGTAAGAAGGAACTAATATATCTGTTGTATCATTATGTATCAAAAAATATGACAAAATAAAAAAAATAAAGAAAAAGTTTATTTTTTAAAAAAAATAAAAAAAAATCAAATAAATCAAAAAAATCAAAAAAATCATTGATTTTTTTATTTTTTTGATTTTTTAAAAAAAATCAAAAATCACCAACCCTGGTTGCAACACGATTTTTTATAATTACCAGACATATTTACATTTTAATAATTACTGATCTGTAAGTAGAAACAAATTAAAGTAATTAATAAATGAATATAAATATTATAGTATTATTTTAAATTTATAAAAAGTATTTAAACATACTAATTTCTGTGCACCTCCA
>SEYY01022177.1:47500-75000 GCA_009176605.1 Armadillidium nasatum | reverse complement strand
ATATATATATATATATATATATAAAGCTATAACGTCTAATAAAGCAATATAAACAAAGTGCCATATCCTTTATTCATAACAACCAAAGATGTTATACATCTTGCTGTTCCACGAACACCTTGCATACATTTCCAATCCACCACTTGCCATAAATACAGGCAACATACTGACCTGGCTGCAATTCCTGACAACTTACATTTACATGTACTTTAGTAAAAACATTTGCTATAAATAATACTAGGTCATTGGCCACTCTGCTAACTCTAATTCTGCTATCATCAATAGGGACAAAGTAGTGGTTCTGACATGTTCCACTTACTGTATGTGCTTTTTCAAATCTTATTCTGTTGTGGGAAAACTGCTTCAACCTCACTACTGCTCACCAAGAATGTCATGATTCCTTAATTTGCTTTGAAAACTTAAAAAGATCTTGAACAGTGAGTATATGGCCATGGAAGGGCTGTTGCAGACTCTCTTTATGGCCAATCTCTTCAACGTGTCACCAATGCCATCACATGGTGACTTTCCATGCCATATTGCAAAGAATCTCTATTCTACAGTTATTCCATGGTTGTTCAGATGCCTGATAAATTTAGATAATCTCTATTCTACAGTTATTCCATGGTTGTTCAGATGCCTGATAAATTTAGATAATTTTTAAAGTTTTTGTACTGCATTACTGAACCATCACTGAAGTAGTGAATGTGCTTGATTTCTGGCACTGTAGATTTTAAAAACTGGACATTATGAACACACAAACAGCAACAGCATTGTGATAGGTAGTCACTGATTATGCACAAGCTCTTGACACACAACTTTATAATTCACATTGCTGTAAACTGTAAACAGATGCACTGAGGTCTGACTGTATTCCCAACGAAAACCTTGCACAGCATCTTGAATAGCAAAGGAATAGTTTTCAGCAAAGCCCATAAGTATAATTAACTCATGGCTTCAGGTTTTCCTTTAGTTTAAGGTTTTTGTTGGGAATACAGTCAGACCTCAGTGCATCTGTTTGCACATCTTTAGATGTTGTGTTTGATGTATAGCAATCTAGTGATGTGTTGAGAAACTAAATTTATACACTCAAGTTAACAATCAAGTCTTCCACTGTCAACAGATTGTTCACAAGTGTGTCTGTCTATGTGGACCTGCTGCTGAAATTCAACTACATCATCTGGATGTATGTCTTTTTCTTTAATTATCTCCCAAAGGTATTCAGTAGCTCCCTTTTGTCCAGCACATTTGTCACATATGTAGAAAAGAGTTTTGTATTCATCTGTTTTCATGTATATTTCAGCAAGCATTGGTTTTACATTTTGATGTATCTTGTAAACACAGATACTGTGTGTCCCTGCAGTTCCCACAGTAATGCACCATTAAGATCTAAGTTGACAAAATTGAGGCCAATATTTTCTGTAGGATATTTTTTAAAATCCACATGAAGCTTTTTCATATTGCATAGCAGCAGCAGCAGTTTCTGTTTATCATATTTGAAACCATCAATATAGACATATTTTATCTTTCATGCCTGGACATATTCTGCAGTACACTTCTTCCAGATAGAAACTGTAGACAAGATCTTTGGTTGTTGAAGATAATGGTCAACCACACCTCTTTGCAGACATTGCAAGAACCCCTTCTTTCTGTTGTAAATTCTTGGTGGTTCTTACCATTCTTTCTGAGTCCACAAATTCAGTCATTATCTTAGGAACACCAACTTTTTGGGAGCATGGTAAGGATTTGTATCTTTTCTGCCTGTGTAACATATCTTCATCTTTGATTTTAGTTCATCTAGCAATATATCATAATCATGACACCTTTGGCATTGTTTCTGTTTAGAGCTAGGACCTGGTTGAGATATATCTTCTGGCTCAAAGCTAGCAGCTTCTGTAACTTGTTATAGCTGTTTGCAACTACTTCTGAGTCTCTTTTGCTAACTTTCCTAAACTTCAACCTTCTACTTCAAACCACTGAAAATCAATCATTGTTATGTTTAGATTAGTCATGTCAATTATTGTATTAGTTCTAAAAGTCACCTAATCATTTGGTAAGTACTGCCCCATATAGTTTCTTGGTTTAAGATAACTTTTCCTCCTTTACATTTTAACTTAGCTTCAATTTTTGGTGTTCATGCAGTCATAGAAATTTGATGTACATTAGGTATAATAGTATGGACATGTCCTTTCAAACCATATCTGATAGCAAGCTGTAATGTATGTATAGCACATCGCATGTGTTCTATGTTTACAGCAGTGAAAGCAGATTCCACATTTTCATTAATTCTGTTTCTAAATCACTATCACAATTTTCTGGGTTAGTAATACAAATTTCGGATTTACAATCTAAATTTGTATTATGTTTCAGAGGGGGTCTACATTGAGTTTATCTATTGCACTTATCATGTTGGATGCATTATCCATTACAACTGCTAAAACTTATTCTTTAGTAAGTTCAAACTTTTGAGAACTTTCTCAACTAGATTTCTTATAAATTCTGATGTATGTTGTGCTTGTTTCTTGAATGGCTAAAGTATGTGTTATTTCATTATTTGAGTTGGTTAATTGGACATTTATTGCAAAATAATTTATTCTCTGTGGTACAAGCATCAATTTTTAGAAAAAATTTCCTATAGAGCATATATTTCAGCACATTTTTCTTTTCTGTCTTTTAGCTTTACTTCTCACCATTTTTCTGACATCATATTCTCCATTTAATCCAGTAAATGCCTGAGAGAAAAATAATTTTAAGGGTACTTTCATTTACAACTATTTGGATAATATGGGTTTAAAATTTTCAGCTGTCATTGATATCGTCACCTTTTGACTTGTTACAAACTTGAAATAGAAGGTTGTATACATGAAGTGTTTTGGGTAACAGGTGGAATCTTACTTCATTTTTTTTTTTTTCTCTACTATTTTAAAGATTAAAGATATTGCCTTTGCAAATGACTTTTTAAATTAATGGGTTGGCTCTTATTTTCAATCCACAGGTGACTTCATCTATTGCAACTTGACAAAGCAAAATATTTTCTTCAATTTCACTTTTTGTTTTTTTGAAATATTTTGATACTGATGATTTATTATAGTGCCTGGTTTTCATTGTGAAAATGTTAGTTAAAATTTAATTTTAAAGGAAATTATAATTATTTTGCTGTATACCTTCAATATTAATGATTACTGCATTAATTATTATAAAATATTAGCCTGAAATATAATATATATATATATATATATATATATATATATATATATATATATATATATATATATATATATATATATATATATATATATATATATATATATATATATATATATATATGTGTGTGTGATATGAAGAGAATAAAGTTTAGTTAAATCAAAATAAAATCAGAGGCTATGGACAATATTTTTCACAATTCATGGTGAGAAATAATGAATTACAATAAAAATTAATAAGAATGAATTAGATAAAATAACAAATGCTAATGATACCAGAATACATTTGAAGCTGCTCCAGCTCTGGCTCCAAAATCTTTCAGCTCCAGCTCTCCAGCCTTGGAAAAGTATTGATAATCCATTTTACATGTCATTATTATTTTTTATATTTTTTCATAATTTACCACCATTTAGAAAGGCATGACATACATTAATGAAACATTTTCATAGAACATATTCTGGGAAATATGTTGATTGTATAAAACAGCGTAATTTTCATTTACATTACCTTTTTTCTGTTCAAGTATATTGCTTGCTAGCTCAGATACTTTGAAAAAGTTGTAAAAGTGTTTAAATAATTTTTAATGTTTTAGAATTAAATCACACTTTTAAAGCATCAAAATCATTAATTTGTAAGAAAAATTATATACAAGGTGCTGCCCAAAATATGTGAATTTTCACTTTAGAATGAGAACTTAAACTTATTTTAATTTCCACAATCCCCTTCAAACTAATTAACTTGGCTAGTATACAATGATTCCAGTATTTTCCCATTTTTGGAAGTCTGCTAGCTGTAGTATGTTCAATACCTGTTGCAATTCTGCTTGGATTTAGTGGTGTTAAAACCACCTTTTCAGACAGTTTTCATTTTTGGGAAGAGGCAGAAGTTACAGCAGACAAGGTCAGGCAAGTTATGTAGGTGTGGACAGTAGTCATGTTTTTGTCATGAAGTTGTTTACTGTGAATGAGGTGTGTGAAGGTGCTTTGTCATGGTGGAAGCAACCAGGTTTTTTCCTTCCACATCTCAGGTCATTTGTGCCTAACATTTTCCCCTCAGATACTCAAAATGTTGCAGTAAAACATCTAGTTGATAGACTGACTAGGTGGAATACACTCCATGTACACAATTACTTGAATGTTAAAAAATTATTGACTTGATGTTGCCATGAACTTCACACACTTTTTTCGACTGTGGAGAGTGTGCCAACTTCCATTGTGAAGATGTTTTTTTTTTCATTTGAGTTATAATTCTACACCCATGTTTCATCAGCAATTAAAACTAAACATGAAGTTATAGTCATCTTGAACTTTTTCCTTGCACCTCTTGGAATACTAGTCTCATTGATTGATGTTCAGATTATAAACAAACTTTGCTGCAATTCATCTTGTGTTTTAGAGTTAATCAACTAGAATGAGCTATGTTCTGTATGGCATTCTGACAATTAAAATCATCTGGGATTGTTTGCAATCTGTCCTCAAGGATTTCTACACACACTTTCGAAATTTTCTGGCATTGTGCATGATGATTTGTAATACTCTGACTCCTGGCCATCTTTGAATGCTTTAAACTACTCTTGTGTTCTTGCTTGGCTTTAAGCTTGCTCACCAAAAGCCTTCAGTATTCAGTCGGTTTCAGTTGGTTTTATTGAGCTTGAAACAAAATGCAGATTCTTTGCTCACTGACATCAGCAATTTTAAAAGTTGCAGAAACAAAGCAATGTAATTAAAATGGCAAAAACAAAAAAACACATGCACTTATCACACTGCCAGTTGGCAGACTAAAAGCTCAATGACACATTGAGACACCTAGCGGTGGAAGATGAAGCTCCTATTTAGTTTGGGCAGTATATTCAAATTCTCTGATATTTTGGGTTGCACCTCGTATTGTACCCATTCTTTTAAAATTTAGAAGATTTGCCATGTAAAACATAAATCTAAAGAATCGTTCCTCTTCACACTTTATGTATTTTTAGATCAACCTATGACCAAGCCTAATTGGCAGTTTATTTTTTTGTAGTGGGTGATGGTTCATTGAATATTGCATGTAAAACTGGCCTTGGTGTTATTTTTTATCTTTTTATCTGATAACTAGGAATAAAAGTCTTTGTGCATGTATTAGTATTGATAGTTAATATTTGTTTGGACTGGGACAGTCTCGATAGGCCCTTGTGGCTTCTAACTGTCTCTATTTTCCTATGTTCCTATGTTCCTATGTTCCTATGTTCCTATAAGTTTTTCATCCATTAGGTTAACTTGATTTACTCAAAACTACATCTGAAGAATTTTTTTAAAGCTACAAAAAAGTTTGTATTTTGTTACATATAAGTTTCTGATAAATTATTGGGAAAAATAAAAAAGTATTCAAACAAAGCTTAGATCAGTATAGTAGATAGAATTTGTTCATTAAATCTTTTTTCTGATTTTAAATCCTAATATTTTTTTAACTTCCTAGTTTTCAAATATTACTCTCTATACTTTCAAATTGCTACTAACAACCACACCCAAACCCTTTGTTGGTAGTCAAATTTGGCCCATTCTCCATTCATATTATTGATAATATTTTTTTGAGTTATCAGTGCTAAGTATTAAGTTTACATGTTTTGGTGTTCAATTCATTTCCAACTTATCAGCCCAACCAAGAAGTTTATTGAAGTCATACTGAATTTTCATGCAACTCTCAAGATTCCCAATAGTGATAGTATCATCAGTACAGTATATTAAAACCTTACTTTTGTCATCAAATTTATTTAGATTAAAAAAATAATTTTCCAGCTTAGAAACTTGAGGAACAGCACTCTTTATCAACCTCATCATTTTTCAGAGTTCATCAATATCAAGTTGTAGAATTAAAAGGTCAAGAGAGTTAGAAGTGAGGGACAATTTGTCTTTTATCCTTTGATTTGATACTATCCAAAAGTGGAGCTGCTGGAGAGACTGTAATTGAAAGTTGAGCTACAAGATAGTGGTTAGTTATCAATAGGAAGAAAATGTTCTATTTGGGTCATTCAATGTCAAGTGGACCAATTTTTTGAGATTACCTCCACTAGACCATCTTCAATTTTAATCAAATTTGGAACACATATTCCTATGCCCTAGAAACCAAGATTTGCCAAATTTTAGGTCCCAGGACCCATTTCCCAACGAAATAGGGGCTCCATCCTTATCACTGAGTGATAATTTTGAGAAAATTATTAAATTGGAGGTTATGAAAATGCCATGGATATACAGGCCATTGTCCATTAAACATAATCTGAAAGTGTAAAGGGTGAAAGTTGTATAGATTTTAAGCAAATTAAAAGCAAAGTCAGGAAAAAATGCATTTATAGCCTAGGCATTGCCCACAAAAAAATTTTTACCAAAATTTACCTATTTCGGAACTAACATAGCAAAAATATATCACCCGATTTTCTTTATTTTATCATCATTAGAAAGAAAACATTTTTCTCTATCAGTACAAACTAGTTTTTGTTGCTTTTTGAAATAAGATTAAAAAAATAATTAAATGTTTTTGCAAAAAGTAGTATAAAACATTGTAAGTACACATATGTTCTTGCTTTTCTGTGGTGGCTATGCCACTACTAATTTTTGAATTAGTAACAGGCCCGATAGAGGCCACTTTAGCAACAGTTCTGATATGAGGTTTCCAAGGTAATTTTGTCCAGTGGATGTGGTTGTTGTCACAGGAAGGACTACAAGTACATGTTCTTCAGAAATACAGCATGTCTATTTAAAGGCCAAGAAAAGGAATTTGCAGGACCATGTGGATGCATGAAATTGACAAGTGCATCACATTGTTCAAATGATGTAGTCATATGAAACCCTACTTACACATTCTATTTGCATCTATTGGTACATACTGATGATTATCTCAAGTACAAGCATCTGAAGTAGTATTTGAAAATCATCTTCCTGATATACCTTGCAGATTCACATATTTCAAGATGAAGAAGAACCTTACACTTTTTACATTTTTATCACAAAATTCCAATTTGCAGTAGAGAGAATTTGAATTTTTTTTTTTTTTTTCTTTGAAGGCCATCACAAGGTGGCTTACCATGGCTAGTGGCAAAGAAATTCCACTAATCTTTGATGCTGAAATCCTGATGATGATTACAAGGATTCGCAAAATTTTTGTAATTTTTATATTGTGCAGTTGAACCATCACTGAAGTATGAGATATATTTTCTGGCTTACCAGAATCATACTTTAAGCTGTCATCGATTTTGCCGATGCTCATGTATTCAACCTGCTGATTAAGATCAAGAAAGTAGACAGCAAAAAGGATGCACAGTTGCTGAACTATTTTCCAATTGATATTCATTAACACCCAGAAATTAACAAAAGAATAATGTTGGAAATTTAAGAACTCTTATGAAATCCTCAAGTATCAGCTGTTTTGTATCAAGTGATGCAAGATCTGTTTGTATCCACTGCTTAAATTCTACTATTTTTTCTGGATCAAAATCATTGTAAACCAGTGAGAAGTTAATCTTGAGTGAATTTTGCCAGGACAACAACGAAGGATTCAGTTTTTTGACAGTCACATACTGTTTTTGAAATCAAACATTTATAAGTCTTTAATAATGCTACTTCTATGCATCAGCTTTATGATGAATTGCATGCACACAAACTGAGTTCATTCCAGATGAGCCAACTGTCACAAACCATTTTGGTTCTAATTCTCAAAACTTTGAAGAGCCCAACTCAGGACCAAATTTACTATAAGTAATAAACATGTTCCTCAAGTTGCTGAGTAATAAATGCTTTTGTTTCTGAACTTTTTCATAGGCAATTCTCATTGAAAGTCCTTTTTACCATGACAAAGGCGACTGAATTCATCATAGGAAAAATTGACATTACTATTTTGTACATTCACAGACAAAACTTCCCAGTTTTTATTTATGAGGATCTGCCAAGACCCCCATCTTCTACTTTTATTTTTTGGCTGTTACCATTTTTTGTGAAATGGCAAACTCGGCCATTGTCTTTTCAATGGATTAACTTATGGGTGTTAAAGTCAGTATCTGCAACTCTCCTGCATGATTGGTTGATAGTTAATTTTGTTATAAGCTCTTTCAAAAGATCGTTATAATCAAAACAATTTTGACTTCAACAAATTGCTACTCTAACAAATTTTGAACCTGCTACTTTGTTTTGCATATCCTTCAGTCTCATTTACTAACCCTCTGAAATTTTAAAGGAGAAACACCAAGGGATGTTATACTTGTATTTGTCTATTGCAACTTCAATAGGTTCATCATTAGATATTCATGTGATGGTGGTAATTAAGGGAGTATGGATTGCAATTTTGATAAATCCTTTTGACAACTTGGGCACACTTTTTTGACCCTGTGAAATGTTCATATTTGTACAACTTGAGCTTGTCAGCTACTGCTGCATTTAAAGCCTTTAAGTATATATATATATATATATATATATATATATATATATATATATATATATATATATATATATATATATATATATATATATAATATATATATATATATATATATATTAGAGATGAGAGAGAGAGAGAGAGAGATAGAGATAGAGGCCAATACCGATACTCTATTTTTTTAAGGTGCCGATATTGATACCGATACTTTAATTATTATAAGAAATACACAGTAATAAGATAGAACATTTGTGTACTGCTAGGCAACATATATATATATATATATATATATATATATATATATATATATATATATATATATATATATATATATATATATATATATAATATTATCTCCTCCGCTGGGCAAAGGCCAGAGGCCTACCAAATTCCACCGGAGTTGGGAGAGATCTATCCTGGTCGATTGTGGCCGACGTGTCCAGATACACGGCGTTTGAAAGTATGCAAGTCAAAGGAAGTTGGGAAAGCAGATAAAGGGAGTGTGTTCCAGACTTTACCAGTAGAGTATATGTAAGATTGAGCCTAGCGGTTAAGTCTGGGGTCGGAGAGTTGGACAGAGAAAGGATGAGACTGTGTAGAAAGGCGTTTTCGCACGAGCTCTTCTCAATGGAGAAGGTATGCGATGAGAGAGTTCAGAAGAGTAGTATCCGTTGAAATAACGATAGTAAAGAGAGAGTGACCCAACAATTTGATGGGCAGAAAGAGATTGAAGAGAGTTAGTAAGAGCAGGAGAGTTGATAAGACGAAATGCCCTAGACTCCACCTTCTCTAGGAGAGCTGTATGTGTGGAACCACCCCAGATGTGTGAAGCATACTCCATACAGGGGTGAATTACACCCCTATATACAGAGCAAGCAACTGGGGTGGCGTGAAGTAATTCTGAAGGCGCCTCAGAACACCCAACCTCTTAGAATCTTGTTTAGAAAGAGAAGTAATGTAATCTTTCCAAGAAAGATCACGAGAAAAAGAAACACCAAGAATATTAAGAACAGATGAAGGCTTGAGTTGTGCGTTTTCGAAGAAGATATCATAGTTGTGTGGAAGATTGTGTCGAGTGGAGAGATGAAGGAATTGGGTTTTTGAGGCATTGAAAACAACCATGTTTTCTCTGCCCCAATTTGAAATACGTGAAAGATCAGAGGTTAGTTGCTCCAAGGCTTGAAAATCCTTGAAAATGTTTTGCTCAGGAAATGTGGCACATCAAATTTCAGTAAATTTTATAAAAAATTCATTTTCAATTAAGTTAAAATTCAGTCAAAGTTGATTTGTGTCATTTGACATATTCAACATTATGGGGGTGGGGAGAATAAAGAGCCCCTATTTCCTTGGGAAATAGGTCCTGGAACTTTAAATTTGGCAGATCTTAGTGTCTAGGGCATAAGAACATATGTACCAAATTTTATTAAAATTAAGTATGGTCAAGTGGGGACAATCTCAAAAATTGGTCCACTTGACATTTAATGACCCATTTATGTATAGTAATAGTTGAAGCTCAAGCCATGCATGTTAAAGATTAGGTTTCAGTTATTTGGGATATGTGTAGGCTCCCTAACATGTTCCATTTTGAATATTTAATGACTTGGCCTAACCAAGTGTGTTTGAAGAATATTGAAACTTTCTAAATTAAACCTTAGTATTTAAGAAAATATAACCTTATGAAAAGTAGTAAGTTATTCAAAACCTTTAAATCTATTCCATTAGTGGAAGAGTAGTATTAAGGCAGACTTTAAACTGTAGTACATCAATATTGGAAGATTAAAGGTTTTCAAGATGTTACAAGGGTTTCAGTGTTTATATAGGCACAGACTACTTTTCAGATAATTATAAAAAGTTTGAGATATGATTATTGGTGAAGGAATCTCTGGATGAGTCTCTTACAGAAATGAAATGTTGTGGTGAGAGTAGTCTATACTCCACCACAGATTCTGAATAGATGGAAAGTCCCTTGTATATACTCACCCTAATCCTTACTCAATCCAACCATTCAAACAACCACAAACTAACGTTTATGCATAAACTACACTATAATAAATTCCACTAAATTGTTGACATTTAAGATTCTAATAGTAGGGTAAATATTGATAATTATTATGTTGAATTTACATTATTGTTCATGGTGTTTAACAAATACATTAAGAGCTTAATTATTTGCTTTAATTATTGGTTTAGAGTTAATTTCATTTAACTTAATTTTTTTTTATATAGAGGGCTGCGTCTAATTGTGTGGTTTTGCCAAGTTCTCCCATCTCTTGTGAAATTGTGTGAAAATTTTTAAATTTGCATCTTCAGTTAACCAAAATAATTAGAAGTGATGTATCAGTCTGGACAGTCACAGTCAGTTGATGTAAGTAAAACCACATTTCCCAAATTTTAATTTTCAACTCTTGGTAAAATCCATTTAATTGTGTAAATTTCCTGCAGGGAGGCTTACCCTCTAAAACACCAGTTTCATTATTGCAAGAGTTATGCATGCGAAGAGGAATATCCCCAAAATACGATCTTTTGCAAATAGAAGGACCTGTTCATGAACCAACATTTGTTTACAGGGTTACTGTTGGAGAATTTGCAGGTAAGGCCATAACATATGTGGATAAAGGTTATCAATAAATGTTATTGTTTCAGCTTAGTATTTTTTTTATTTATTTTTCTTTTTTCAGCAAATGGATCTGGCCAGACAAAAAAGAAAGCAAAACATGCAGCAGCCAAGGCTGTTCTTGATATTATAATTCAAGGTGGTTCAGGTGGTCAAGGACAAACAGGGTCAACTCCTGAATTGTAAGATTTGTTGTAAATTTGATCATTGAAATTTTATTCTTGAAATGCAGATAGAGGGTATATATATATAATATATAATATATATATATATATATATATATATATATATATATATATATATATATATATATATATATATATATATATATATATATATATATATATATATATATATATATATTTATAAAATTTTGTGTGTGTGTGAAATCACACCTACACAAGAACCCTTGACCTCTTCGATTTTTAATGATTTTTGGCATTCCAATAGATCTTGTTGAGAAAATTAATATCGTCTTTATCCCAAGTTCATAACTAAAACGGTTCCAGAGAAACAAGTGATGGAACTTTGACAAAAAGTTCAGAGGTGAAGGCAAACTTTGAAGTTAAATATTTCAACTTCTGCATCACCGATAACGATGATATACACATCATTTAAAGGTTCTTGAGTAAATATAAAACTTTTTAGTAAAGTTTTATGTCAGTAAAAATTTTTTTTTAAATAAGTTCTAAGATAATCAATCAGTTTCCGTTGATACAAGTGAACAACTACTGTGTCATGATGAAGGCAGTCGGAGATAATCACATTTGGATGCTTCGCGTCTGCTGCATCCCTTTGGTAACAAACAAAGGGATGCACTCTCGCTTGAGCATTATTATATTGGTCCTTGTGCAGCATCCTGCAGAACAAATAAATAATTTTCTGAAAAATATCCTGTAAACAATACCTCACCATTCTTTAAAGTTTCCTTCCTCCTAGAGGAGAATAAGGACTGTTGTTTAGCTATAAAATCGTTTCTCTTCAAACTTTGAATCCTGGAAAGTTCTTCAATGGATCATCTGTATTTTGTACCACAGTATGTAGGGTTGTTCTATCAGTTGATACCCACTGCAAAAATTGTACTTCATCAATCATATGAAATATGTTAGATAACTTCACTATAAAATAATGTATTATGAACTTCACGCAATTTGGGCATTGATTGAAAAAAAAAAATACTGTTGCTGGCATGCATAAAATTTCTTCAAAGCATTTTTTATAATCTATCAAATGAAATGTCCATTTCTTTAGTAAGAAGGGGCAAGTATGTTATATCAATCATAAGTTTCACATTTTGATGTATTGTGCATACACATACACTGTGTGTACCACTTGCACCTGCTAGAACACACACTTTTGGTCTAAGATCAGCAAAATTTGAGAAACTAAATTTAATATCTGCATTTTTATTCTTGAAAAGTTGAGCCTCTTTCAAATTGCAATGTATAAGGTGTTTTTGTTCCTGAACTCTTGCACCTTGTCTTCTAATCTTCTCAGTCTTTTTTCCCTGTCAATTCTCCTAACTACTACTTTTATAAAAATTAACTTTCTCAATGTTTTTTAAATCTTTCTCTTTGGTATTGACAGAATCCCTTGTTGTAAGAAGTTTTTAGCTTGTTTTGTCATATAGTTTGTAACATGAAATTCTTCAATTCTCTTAATACTTTAGCTCTGGCAGGATTGTCAAAATCTGTAATTTTTTTTTTTTTAGTAAGTTCAAATTTCTCTTTTAACTGTGATATTATTTCTGAGTCATAAGAATTCCTTTTTATTTCTGATGTGGATGCTTTTTCAATTCGACATTCTGGTGATATGATTTTCAGTTTCTTTACAAAAACATTATTTTGTTAGTTTTCTGTTGTCCAAACTCAGGTATACATTTTAAGTTTTTGTTTTAACTGTGATTCACCAATAACTTTCAGAGATTTAAGTGTATCCAGGTTAGTTTCTGGAGAAACAAACTCTCTCTATAGATTTGAATGTGATTAGGTCTCAGAAGACAAATGCATTTTTTATTTTCTTTTGACACAACAAATTCTTTGACCACGAATGATTTATGATTTGGGCAATTTTTCAGCAAATTCCATGGTAATACTCCTGAGACTGTTTCTAACATTAGTTTTATGCATTTTGAAAGGGTCACAACAGATGTTCCTCGTTCAAAATATATCATTGGTATATAGCTAAAAATTTGAATTTTGTGGTCAACATGAATTTTTGCTAAGACCATTTCTATGTATATTTGCAGCTGCTCGGTTATGAATTAGTGCCCACTCTAAAATTTGACATACTTTGTGCCAATAGGATGACCAAGTTATGAGGCAAATTTGATCAAAATCAGGAGATAATCATTTTTCACTATCAAAGGTCAAATATCTTTTTTTACTCCGACAAAACTTTACTGAATAAAAGTTTTATATCTACTCAAATAGCTTTAAAATGATGGGTATATCATTATCAGTGGTGCAGAAGCTGAAATATTTAACTTAAAGTTTGCCTCCACCTCTCAAAAATGAACTTGGGATAAAGACTATTCTCATTTTCTAAACAACATAAATAAGTATAGCCACAATCATGAAAATTGAAGAGGTGAAGTTTTTTTTTTTTTTCCCCCTCTATCAAATTGTAAGTGTTTTCACAAAGTATGACCCATATATATATATATATATATATATATATATATATATATATATATTATATATATATATATATATATATATATATATATATATATATATATATATATATATATATATATATATATTACTTCAAATACCTAGTACTTATTTATTTTTATTTGTGTTTATAAATTTTTTTTAGATTTAGTTTATTATTGTAATAGGAAAAAATTGAAATTTGTTTCATATTTTTCATTAGCACCTTTTAATTATACAAAAAAAAATGGCTAAATATTAGGTTATAAAAGAATTTCTAAGTCTTAAAATTATTTGAATATTCTAAGGAGTAACTTTAGTTTATGGGTCCTTTTAAAATAGTTACAAGATATGAAATAAAATACTTATATCATATAACCATAATTTGTACATGCTTGTAGGTAATGTATTTTCTTTTGGCTATAATAGTTTAAATAGGCCCAGATATAAAGTGATTCTGGGTCTGTCATTGTTTTGCTGATAAAGTAGTCAGTAGGCCTGTACTGTTACTGTTGAAATGTTTTCAATAAAATTAAAACTCTTTATTGCAGATCATCACAGATAGTCTCTCCCTATGATGATGGTATTCCAGGAAACCCTGTTGGTGCCCTTCAGGTAAGGAAAGAAAATGTTACAATCTTTTATACGTATAAAGTATTTTAACTTTTTTTCTTTTAAAAAAATTTTATTTGAAGTTTGTAGTAATGACTTGATCGTAATTTAACACCTATAATAATAATTTAACTTTACATTATTATTTATACTGCTTTGCACTTTGTCAAAAGTTAAATATAACAAAGTTTTTTTGTATTTCATTCTAAATATTTTTTTGGGTTAATACTTGTTTAGACCCATAGATAAACCAAATGTTTAATACAAATTTCTACCAGAAGCAGATAAAACAAACCTTCAGCATTAGAAAAAATTTTGTTACTGAATTTTATTCATAATTAGATAGTTCATCTAAAAGATTCCAATATATATATATATATATATATATATATATATATATATATATATATATATATATATATATATATATATATATATATATATATATATATATATATATATATATAGGAACCGACCGGGGCCCCGGCCCCGGCCAAACCCGGCCATTTTTACTGACCCCGGCCCCGGCTAAAAATCAGGGAAAACCGGGGTTGCCAGCCGGGGTTAAAATGGGAAATTATACTTGAGGGGACAACACAATTTCAAAATTTTTTTTTTTAATTTTCAGCCGATTCTCTTGAAATTTTCAGTGTATATAGCTTTTCTCTTTTTCTAGTGTTTTCCTGAGTCTATAAACTATTTAAAAAAATTTATTTTATTTTTTTTGGAATTTGACCCTTTTCAAATGAATGGCGAGGCCAAACCATTTTTCAGAATGACCTGAAATTTGTACTGTATATTTAGAATTCTATTGGCAACAAAAACTTGTAACAGACTTTTGTTTCTAGAGTTACAGGAAAAATGTTATAAGCCAAAAACTTAACAACTATTTAAAAAAAAAAAATCCACCTTTTCGGACAAAAAAAAAATAAAACAAAAAACTACAAACTATAACATTTATTTTTGGTGGGTGTATAGAGGAGGGATGGGGATACAAATTCCTCTCTATTCTTTATTCAATGCGATTCGTTGGTTTAGAGATATAGCATTGAAGACAGTCAATTTTTTTGACCAAATTTCATAAATTCCAAAGTTTTTAGGCTATATTCTCTTCAAACAAATAGCATTTAATATATATATATATATATATATATATATATATATATATATATATATATATATATATATATATATATATATATATATATATATATATATATATATATATATATATATATATTTAATTTTTTGTCTCCTCTGGTGAGCAAAGGCCGGAGGCCCACCAAATTCCACCAGAATTGGGGAACATTATGAATCTGGTCGCTAATGCTGACGTGACCCGAACACGACAATTGAAAATTTGCAAGTCAAAAGAAGTTGGGATAATAAATAAAGGGAGTGTGTTCCAGACTTTACCAGTAGAGTACATGTAAGAGTGAGCACAGCGGTTAAGTCTGGGGTCAGAGAGTTGGACAGAGAAAAGATGAGACTGTGTAGAAAGTCGTATAACACGAGGTTTTTTCAATGGAGGAGGTATGCGACGAGAGTGTTCAGAAGAGCAGCATCCGTTGTAATAGCGATAGTATAGAGAAAGTGAGGCAACAATTCGACGGGAAGAAAGAGATTGGAGAGAGTAAGTAAGAGCAAAAGAGTTTATAAGATGAAAGGCCCTAGACTCCACCTTTTCGAGAAGAGCTGTATTTGTGGAACCACCCCAGATGTGCGAGGCGTACCCCATACAGGGGCGAACAACACCCTAATACAGATCAAGCAACTGGGGTGGCGTAAAAAAAACCACGAAGGCGCCTCAGAACACCCAACCTCTTAAAAGCTTGTTTAGTGAGAGAAATAATGTGATCTTTCCAAGAAAGATCACAAGAAAAAGAAACACCAAGAATTCTGAGGACAGATGAAGGTTTGAGTTGTGTTTTCGAAGAAGATATCATAGTTGTGTGGAAGATTGTGTCTAGTAGAAAGATGGAGGAATTGAGTTTTTGAGGCATTGAAAGCGATTATACTTTCTCTCTCCCACTTTGAAATACGAGAAAGATCAGAGGTCAGTTGCTCCAAGGCCATCCTTCTTGAATCTATCAACTGTTGTTGGGAGGGACGTCTTTCAAATTGAAAGGAGTAATGAAGGGTGGAGTCATCGGCATAGGAGTGTATAGGAGACGAAGTAAAAGACAGAAGATCATTATTAAAAATTAGAAAAAGAGTTGGAGATACAACAGATCCTTGAGGAACACTACTATTTATAGATTTATAGGAAGAACGGTGGCCGTCTACAATAGCTGATAAAGAACAACCAGAAAGAAATTAGAGAAGGTTACAGAGAGAAGAATAGATTCCGAAAGAAGGGAAGTTTGGAAATTAAAGCTTTGTGCCAGACTCTATGTCTAGCGCCACAGCGAAAGATTCACCGAAACCCCTAAGAGCGGAGGACCAAGAGTCAGAAAGTAGGGAAAGAAGATCACCAGTAGAACGTTCTTTACGAAAGCCATATTGGCGATCAGAGATAAGATTAGAAGAATTAAGGTGTTTCCAAATTTTCCTGTTAAGGAATTTTTTCGGAGAAAATCCATATAATCATTAATTTAAGTGAATTTTGGCCTATTCTACGCCTTCCTTTTAATTAAATAAACCTCAATTAAATTTATATCTAATTTTTTTTGAAGTAAAATTTCAGTGCTTTTGACCTCTTTACAATTTTTAGGCAAACCCGGCCAAATTTGGGTGACCCCGGCCCCGGCAAATTCCAGCCCCGGTCGGTCCTATATATATATATATATATATATATATATATATATATATAATATATATTATATATTATATATATATTTATATATATATACTAATACATATAATAATTAATAATAAAATCACAATTTAACATTATTAAATCAATTGATTTTTTTATGAAAAAATCATGATTTTTTGATTTTTTGATTTTTTTAAAAAAATTTTAAAAACTGCTTTTTTTTATTTGTTTTTATTTTGTCATATTTTTTGATACATAATTGATATAACAGATATATTAGTTCCTTCTTACTGTGTTAAAAAACTTTAAAGTAGTTTATATATTAGAAATATAACTTCCTTAATATTTGGTTCAAGATTTCATATAGGGTAATACAAGAATTCTGATCTTCATTAATATAATTTATCCAATATAGAACTGTTAGAGTTTAGAATTCCTAATATATATTCAATCAAATCTTCAACAAAATTTTATTGAGCTTTAATCTAATGCAATTTGAGGTTATAGACAAAAGAGAAAACAGAAAAGACAATTCCTTTTAATTTTCAACCATTTAAATTTTTATACAACATTATAAGAAAACAATATTATATAAATTATAAAAGAAAGAAAATTTTTAAGCACTTTTGATGCATAATCCTTAATCCATAAATTAAATACATATAACTTGCAAATATATATATATATATATATATTATATATATATATATATATATATATATATATATATATAATATATATATATATATATATATATATATATAATATAATATATATATTTTTATTTTGCAAGTTATTTATTTAATTTATGGATTAATGATTTATGCATAAAAGTGCTTAAATTTTCTTTCTTTTATAATTTATATAGAGGAATATTGTTTTCTTATAATGTTGTATAAAAATTTAAATGGTTGAAAATTAAAAGGAATTGTCTTTTCTGTTTTCTTTTTGTCTATAACCTCAAATTGCATTAGATTAAAGCTCAATAAAATTTTGTTGAAGATTTGATTGAATATATATTTAGGAATTCTAAACTCTAACAGTTCTATATTGGATAAATTATATTAATGAAAATCAGATTCTTGTATTACCCTATATGAAATCTTGAACCAAATATTAAGGAAGTTATATTTCTAATATATATAACTACTTTAAAGTTTTTTAACACAGTAAGAAGGAACTAATATATCTGTTATATCATTATGTATCAAAAAATATGACAAAATAAAACAAAAAAAAAAGTTTTATTATTTTTTAAAAAATCAAAAAATCATTGATTTTTTGATTTTTTTAAAAAAATTTTTTTTTTTTTTATTATTATTTATATATATATATATATATATATAATATATATATATATATATATATATATATATATATATATATATATATATATATATATATATATATATATATATATATATATATAAGATTTTTTTGCTTGACGGGGGTGGTCAATTGGCTATCAAAGAAAGTCTAACAAAATCTAACGGACTTAAAGTAGTGGAAGTTATTTGGTATGGTTAAAATTAAATAAATTAACCCCCATCTTAATCTTAAACTAGTTTTTAATAATAATTACAAAATTGGCAAGTTTTTCAAGTCTAAGGAAAGACTTAGATATATAATTACAATCAGTTATATAAAATTACAATTGTGGTATCTGATGCTGCCTATATTGGAAAGGCCACTTGAAATCTTTCAACCCACATTGCTGAGCACAAAGGTGTTTCCTTCAGATCTTTAGACCAATTGCATCCTCCTCCCCTTTTCTGCTATTAACACTCATTCTCTCCAATTAAATCATCCAATACAAGATTCAAGTTTTAAAATTTTAGATTTTGAGTATGAATCGGATCTCCATTTGCTAGAATCTTTATAGATTTGTCATTATAAACCTAAGTTAAATGAAAATTTGCATTTAGATTTAATTTTGAAGTGAAATTCCGACATGTGATAAAACTTTTCTCTATATGTTATATTATATAGTTTAATTTATTTATATTAGTAAGTTTACAATATTTTTGTTTTTACTATTATTTTGTTATTTTAATCATTATTATTTTGTTCATTCTATTGTAAGCCTTGAGAATGGGTTGAAGGAGTTCTCACCCGAAACTAGTTGGCAGTAAATTAATTGAAAATGTTTAGTTTAGATCCTTTTAGCAGTTATAAAGTTCCACTTTAAGAAAAAAGATGCTCTATCAATTGTTCTACTTAACAATTATGGAATATATATATATATATATATATATATATATATATATATATATATATATATATATATATATATATAATATATATATATATATATATATATATATATATATATATATATATATATATATATATATAACCAAATTCTAATTTAAAAGATGGTTTTAAGTTGTTTGGGAAAAGCAGAGTAGGTTTAATGGTTTATTGCAAGTTGTTTTTTGTTTTTGTTTTTTTTTTCACAATTATAATTTAAATTACCTTTCAAAGGAAGTAATTTAAAATTTTAAACATTTGTTGAACTCTTGTGTTAGTGAAATCAAATATGACTATTTTAAATTCTATTTTTTAGGAATTGTGTATGTCAAGACGATGGCCTCCTCCTACATACGAACTTGCTGCTGAGGAAGGTTTTCCTCATGAAAGAACCTTCTCTATTTGCTGTACAATTGGAAATCACAAGGAAATTGGTGAGTTAAATTAAAATTCGTAAAGTTATTTTAAGTTAGTCTACAAGTGTATTGAGGACTTTGAGACTCATAATAAATGTTTGAAAAAGAAGTGTGTGGTTCCCATTAGTTACATTTGGTTATAAATGATATATTCAAAAATTAGCTATACAGTATGGAAGTGAAAGAACAAAAGATTCCGATTATCATATGCTGGTATTTACCGTTTCATATTTAGATTAATTAATCTTTTGTTGATAAATTTGTAAAACTTGACAGAACTAATTTAAAGTAAATATTTTTCAACCTCTCTAATCATATAATAATGTCTTATATAAATGTCAATTTAAAAAATGTTGAATATTCTTTTAAATTAGATTTTATATATTTGGCTCAAAGTTTGACAATTATTTGTTGTTGCAAAGATGGTGCTAGATGTTAAATAATTTTCACTGTTCTAGTGTAAGAACCACTTGGGATTGTTATATTCGAGATTAGACTAATTTTTTAAAGACTCCAACATCCACAAAACAAACGATGAACCAACGTTCTTAGTATAGATACAAGATCATAGAAAAAAGCGGAATAAAAACCATGCTTGCCAGAATGTCAGGAAGCTGACCAAATCTCCCACATATTTATTTCTATGCCCAAGGAAACATTTCTATCTTCAAAAATATTTTATATTTTTCTTCAGAACATGAATCCTGGTTATGAAAGTAATTCATTAAAGACATTAGATTAGTAAGCGATGATAAGCCTAAGACTTTAGACTTCAAGAATAAGTTAGCCAACATAAATTCATGTGTCTTGAAGTTTGATTGTAAACCAATAAAATTGAAAATCATTTTCATTATTGCGAAATTCAGGGGTAAAACTAATACAGTCCAAGAATTACATAGTTCAAAAATTAATTCTGTCAGGATGTAAAATGCTATTGTTATTTTATGAGAAAATCGGCTAGCATTATACCTTCTCAAAGTTTTAAAAAAAAAATTCACTTGTCAGAGTTCGAAGGTGCTGAATTTTTGTTCGAAAATATATTTTCTTTGGAAAGTTTTAGTTTTTGGACATGGTTTTTCTCATGTATCATTTTTATATTAGATATTTTATATTTTGGTATTAGAGAGTTGGACATATAATGGAAGAGACTGTGTAAAAAGGCTTTGCTCTAGCCTTTCTCAGTTTAGGAGGTATGCTATGGGAGAGTTCAGAAGAGCAGTGTCCGTTATAATAGCGATAGGGATCGGCCGATATCGATGTGTGCGATGTTGAGGTTCTCTGGCCTCACTCCTTGTGATTATTTTCTGTGGGGCTGCTTAAATCACGAATGTATACTCATCGACCACAAACTTATCGCCTTTAAGGTTTTTATTCAGCGAGAGATAGCTGCTTTCCACCTTACATGGCATGTCGAGTCATGGCAGTCTTCCAAATATGACGCAGAGAGTACAGACAATGACAGTCAAAAATTTGGAGAATATAATCTATAAAGCGTGATAACTTAAAACAGTGTTGAATGACATTTCATGTGTGCAAACAATAGTTACCTTTAACTATTTAACTTTTTGAAATCGTGTATTTCTTGAGGGGTGGCCACCCTGTGTATATATATATATATATATATATATATATATATATATATATATATATATATATATATATATATATATATATATATATATATATATATATATATATATATATATATATATATATATATATATATATATATATATATATAAATAAAATTCATGTTAAATTTGCAATTAATGCGAATTTTAAGGAATATCCTGCAATTTTATCCAGATATTCATTTTTTTAGATTTGCTGGATATCATATGGCAAATACCCAATCTGGATATATATATATATATATATATATATATATATATATATATATATATATATATATATATATATATATATATATATATATATATTATATTATATATAATATATTATATATATACACGTAATTTTTTTATTATTACAAAATTTGCTCATTATTTCAGGGTTAAAGATATTATCAACTTCCACTATTAGAATATTTTATTGCTCTTAGCAAGGGAAGACATGATTTATTTTTATTTATAGCTATATATAAATAAATAATTTCAAATTTCACTTATCATGGGTAGGGACTGATTGGGGCTGGAATTTTGCTGGGGCAGGGATGATTAAAATTTGTAAAGAGATCAAAAGCACTGAAATTTTAGGTTAAGAAAATTAGATTTTATTATAAGGAAGGAGTAGGATAGTCAACATTCACTTAAATTAATGAATATATACATTTTTCAGAAAAAAATTCAGAAAATTACAGATTTTGTATAATAAAAGTTTGGAAAACTATAAAAAATTTTAGATTTTTTTTTTCTGATTCACAATATTTATTCAACAGGTTTACTTAAGACCCTAAGTTAAATTTGAAAAATGTAAGATATATTATCAATATAACTTGCATTTTTACATATTATTATTATTTTATAGCTATGTATCAAACTTGTATCATTTAACTACATTATTTCAAAATTATTATTTTGTTTATACTTGTCACTATGGCTAAAAGATCAACTTCAACAGTATGGGAGTACTTTACAATGTTTCAGAATGAGCTCGAAATAGCCAAATGTAACATCTGCAGTCAGGAAATTAGAAGAGTGCCTCCTGGTGGCCCAAGTGAAAAATGTTCAACCAAAACTTTATGGGGAACTTCTAAATTCAAAACACATAGATGAACATTCACTAGCAGAAGAGGAGCGGTCAAAAGAAAAAAGAAAATATTGAAAAAACAAGAAGAAAAATCATAATTTTCTGATATTTTGTTTGATTTAATCCACCATTAAAAAGTATAATTTGCAATTTTACCCCTGTTTTCTCTGATTATTAGCCGGGGTTGGCCGGTTGGTCGGTTTATAATCATGGGCATTTGCCAATTATTGGAGAGCATAACTTTTCCAGGAATTATTCTCAGGACCTTCAGTCAAATTCAATTTCATTTTGGATTCCTTATACAGTATATTTTTTCTTACTTTTCTGCTGTTTCTTTTAATGTTTAGTTGTGGAAAATTCACTTAATGAATGACTGCCAACCTAAATATTTCAGAGAAAACAAATATCTGTCGACTTTTCAGCATGCCATTTCCTTCAAGAAATTAAGATATTTCGAAATTTGACGAAATTTAAACTGAAAACTTCTTGTGTTTAGAACTAGTTAAGTTTTTCCTGCGGATTTTTTTTCACAGAATTAGTCTTGTGTTTAGTACTACTGTAGTTAAGTTTTTTCAGTTTTTTTTTATTTTTTTTTTATTTTTTTTTCCACAGAATTAGTCTTGTGTTTAGAACTAGTTAAGTTTTTCCAGTGGATGTTTTTTTATAAGGAAAGTTTAAGCTATCCATATTTTAAGATTATAGTGTTTTTTTTTTTTTTTTTTTTTTTTTTTTAATGGATCAATAGGCTGGCTAGCTTATTCAAACCTCATCATACAAATTTATAAGTGAGCTGGTATCTTGGTTCTCCTTAAAATTTTATATTATTTTGTCAGACCTGTGTTGGTTGTGAATGATGACTAGCATCCAATGGACTATCGTATTTTCAAGCCATATATATATATATATATATATATATATATATATATATATATATATATATATATATATATATATATATATATATATATATATATATATATATATATATATATATATATATATATATATATATTAGATGCTGTCTGAACAAAATAACCTATAGATTATTGATTCAACCTTTTTGTTCTTCACCTTCAGTGGTGTGCTTCGTGTACATATTTTTTATGGACACTCCCATCCACCTTCACTTATGCTCAAGAGGCTTACAAGCACATACGCATTTCCCCCACCCCACCCTACCCCTTGAATTTGTAAAAAAAAACATTGGTGAGATGCATTTTTTGATTGCATCTAAACAGTGCTCATATTTTACTTACAGGTTGCCAGTATGTTAAGTTATGGGGGTTTGATGAAAATCAAGAATTCACTCTTGTGCATGTTCATCCTTTCCATTAACATATGTGGTCTAATTTCCACTTTTTTGAACACCACCACCTCTCAATATAAAAATCACTTGTGATTCTTGACTGAAATTAGGATGCTTGGGCGGGTGCTTCTAAAGTAAATCTTAACATGTTACCTCATTTTGTCTTTATCTTCAGTTTTCATCCAAAGGCCGATGTGGATTTGTAATCATTGATGCAGTTTGTGCTCCTGTTTCATGTTTGGGGTCTTAATTTTTCACCTTGTGGCTTGACTCCCTTGCCTTGCCAATTTGACTAAATTCATTTGTTCTGTTTATTTTTCCTAATTCCTATCATAAATTCTTCAGATATCTAAGCTCCAAATCAAATACATTATTTTTTTTTTTTTTCTTTCTTTTTTCTCTTTCTTTCTTTTTCTTTATTTTTCTCTCTCTCTTTCTCTTTCTCTTTGTATATATATATATATATATTGGGTAATTTCAGTTGTCATCACATCTTTTCTCTTTCCAACTCCGACTCCAGACTTATGTTACGTTCAATCCTACATATCATATACTCTACTGGTATAGTTGGAACACACTTCCTTTATCAAATATCCATCATCATCATTTGACTTGCACAATTTTAACATTTTGTCACTGACTCTTAAATTTTTTCCCGAATCTGGTACGATTTTCTAAACATCTGACTTTATATATATATATATATATATATATATATATATATATATATATATATATATATATATATATATATATATATATATATATATATATATATATATATATATATATATATATATATATATATATATGAAAAACTGAAAAACTGGGGAAAGATGTTCATTAAATGGCTAAAAGTATGTGAATATTGAGAAATTTTTAAAATTTGATTAAAAGTTGTTATAGGTTATATACAGGGCTGTGGAGTTGATGAAATTTGTTTCAGTTCTGGCTCCAGCTCCGCCTTTAGTTTAAAGATTTTCCTAATTCGTATACAGTTGTATTTAGGTATTACCTCCACCCAGGAACATCAGCCCTATGCAGTTCCGCGGCAATGGGACTCAAAACTCATTCTTTTATATAGTTTTGAGCTGGGCACAACTGCTCTCACAATACAAAGTTCCATTTTTTTTTGGAATCAGTACAACCACCTCTCAATATAAAAATCACTTGTGATTCTTGACTGAAATTAGGATGCTTGGGCGGGTGCTTCTAAAGTAAATCTTAACATGTTACCTCATTTTGTCTTTGCTATATCAATCAATTTTATCTTTCCTCTACTGAGCTGTTCATCATTCAGCGTAATCCGGTACGTAGGATCAATATAGATTGCAGTAAGTAATACTTCATTATAAAGGAGAACTTCTCTTTTTTGACCATTGACTCTTTAATTGCATTTGCAATTGTTCCACTTATTTGAGAAAATGTCAGCATAAGTTTTTTTTTTTTTTCAAAAATGAATTCGTGTTAAGAAACGTAAGGTTTCAATTAGATCCTCTTTCATTGAGGCTCGTAATTCTGACTGAATTATTCGAAGGGCTGAAAATAGCCGTGCCACACAAACTTGTGTTGTTGCCGTTGAAGTAACTGTATAAGCAACATTCTGAATTATTTTTGGGCAATGTGGAGTCGCCTTTAAGGCATTTAGCTTTGATGATCTGTTTATTTTCTCCATAACAGACAAAGCATGAGAGATATTAAGCTTAAATATAACAATGAGATCCTCGTTTACTATCTATTTTTCCTTCAGTGCGGCTTGCTTCATCTCTCAAAATTTAAATAGGATGATGAAGTTGAAGGTTTGTTTACATTAGGTGCTTGGCATTTTTCACTTTCTTTTTGAGTTGTTGATTGTTTTGAAGTATTGCTCCATTCGAATTGCTATATCAATCAATTTTATCTTTCCTCTACTGAGCTGTTCATCATTCAGCGTAATCCGGTACGTAGGATCAATATAGATTGCAGTAAGTAATACTTCATTATAAAGGAGAACTTCTCTTTTTTGACCATTGACTCTTTAATTGCATTTGCAATTGTTCCACTTATTTGAGAAAATGTCAGCATAAGTTTTTTGCCACTCTATAAAAGAAGCCAGGGGTTAACTTAGATGCTTGTAATCTTTTAGTCACTAAGAATGGATAACGAAGGATTGCTTCAAGCCTTTCTACTTCACCACTGAAAATCAGTCTATTGTTATGTCTGGATGAGCCAAATCAATTAATATATACTTTAGTTCTAAAAGTCGTTTAATCATTAGGTAAGTACTGCCCCACCTAGTTTTTTGGTCCAAAATAGCAACTATTCTTCGTTTGTTTTAATATACCTTCAACTTTTGGTGTTCGTGCAGTCACAGCAATTTAACGTACATTAGCTATAATAGTATGGACATGTTATCTTTTCAAACCATCCCTTATAGCGAGCTGTAACGTATGTACAGCATATCGCATGTTATATTTTTATAGCAGTGAAAGCAGATTCTACATCTTCATTTAATTCCGTTTCAAAACCATCTTTACAATTTTTTAGGCAAGTGATACAAACTTCAGTTTCACAATTTTTTTTATCTATTTCAAAGGGGTCTACATTGAGTTTATATATTGCACTTACGTTGGATGCATTATCCTTAACAACTGCTAAAACTTGTTCTTTAGTAAGTTCAGACTTTGAGAACTTCCAAAACTAGATTTCTTAAAATTATGTATCTTGTGCTTGCGTTTCTCGAACGGCTAAAGTACGTGTTATTATTTCGTATTTGAGTTGGTTAGTTGGATATTTATTGCTAAATAATTTATTCTGTCTAGTGCAAGCATCCATTTATGAAAAAAAAAAAAAAAATTCCCACAGAGCATGTTTCAGTACTTATTTCTGCCTTTCAGCTTCACTTATCACCATTTTTCTTACATCATGCCTTCTTAGAAATTCAACTTTTCGGCTAATTCTCCATTTAATTCAGTAAATGCTGGAGAGTAAAAAGAATTTTAAAGGTACTCCTTCATTTACAACCATTTGGATAATAATGCGTTTTATATTTTCCACTTATTGACATCGTCACCTTTTGACTTGTTGCAAATCCTGAAATAGTAGGTTGTATACATGGTGTTTTGGGTAACTGGTGTAACTTTACTTTGTTTTTTAATTTTTCTATTTTAAAGATTTCAAGATGTTTCCTTTGCAACATGGTCTAAAATAGCAATACCAACTATCTCAATCTTGAATAATTAGTTCAACCCCTATACTTTCTCTAATTCTTACGCCTCTTATCCTCCCTCTTGGTCCTTAACATCATCAACCGCAGCACCCTCATCTCTGTGGCTTGAATTCTCTTGTCGTACTTAAAGTAGTGCTTCTTGGTATTCGAAATTCTACAGTCAAAGAAATTGAACGTTCAAAAAAATGTAAACCAACGGGATTAATTTACTTTTAAAAATCTGGTATCGGTATCAGTCATTTTTTGTCGATACCTATTCCAATATCTATAAATGTACCGATACTTGAATCTATCCCTATATATATATATATATATATATAGTATATATATATATATATATATATATATATATATATATATATATATATATATATA